>JXSR01S024222.1:0-12260 GCA_000969725.1 Ophiothrix spiculata
TCTGCACTTGGGTTGGTCGCAGACTACCAAGAAAAAGCACTTGTCGCAGATCTTGTAACGACGTGCGCGTAGACTGCAGTAATTGCAAGGCCGTAAACTGGGTCGGGCTGGTGACGGAGAAGAAAGGCCGGTGTCGCTGGTATCGGATTCGGAATCATTGTCGGGGTCGGATGAGTGGTCTGTGCCGTGATAATATGGCGATGGTATAGAAAATCAGACGGGGTATCCCGGTCTGAAATTTCATCATCTGTTTCTGCGTTTCTCTTCAGAGCCATCTCTGGTTCTACAGTGTCCAGATTGGTGACGGGACTACTGCAATCCATGTTGTTAGCGGATTTCCTTACAACCCATGTTGCGAGTCTTCTCCGGTCACGCCGTACTGTCGAAGGGGATTTCCGCTTCGCTTCTTTCTTCTTCACCACAGGATGGTCATCTGGCTTGCTCACTTCCACACACCGGGCTAGACTGGTTTATCCAGGTCACGCACGGTTGGTTTCTGCTCGCTCACCATCTGCTGTTTGGTATGCCAAACAATATCCAGGTGTATTGTACCTGATTTTCATTTCAAAGCAAAAGACGGTGTGCAATTGTTCACATTCAGTGACTGTATAATACTACAAAGCTGGTTACCAAGGCCGGAGACAATCGATTGGTTATCCATGATTGACTCTGGGACGTAAAGCCTAACACGTCTGCTCACACCAAAAGCCAGGATTGAAGTCAAACCACAATTTTAATATACCGATACATTCTTAACCCTTGTCCTCCGTGGGGGTGGGTTAGGGGGGGGGGTGTTGCAACCCCCTTAGATTTTCCCCGCTCATAAAACGCAAAAGCAACCGGCTCCAGGTGTTTGGGTAATCTCTTTACATCCTCTGTGGTCATTTTGATGAGAAAATTAGGGGGTACCCCTTTAGGTTGGGTTATGGTAGGCTGTCAAAGTTGGGGTGTAGGGAAATTTGTAAGTCGCCATTTTGAAAAATGTATGCATACTATAAGAGTCAAACGTACAAAACATAATATAAATACCTATTCCATTCTTAATTAGCAAAAACCCCGATGAAAATCCGTTATTTAGAACTTTTAGAGCAACATTTTATTTGGGTGGCTATATATGCCATAATGCAATTTATCTTGATTTTCAAATCCGAAAGTATTTTATGACATCATAATTACATAACGCCTTGGCCGATTTTGATGATCTTGGTATCGTTGGATAGGGGTGGATCATACCTATCTACTAATATTAAAACCAAGTTAAAGCAATACTATCAGATCAAAAAATGGTTTTGAGTAAAAACAGCCTAAAATGAAGGAATGTGGCTGTTTTATAGTGTTTTCAATCGTATTTTGTCAAAAACTTGTTTTGCAACAGAAAAATGGATACAATTATTTTATTTAAGCTTTCATTATACAGGGTAGCATCTTCAGTGGCTAAGCACTGCTATTCTAGAAGGCCCTGTTTTAGTTATGATACATATAAAACATAATTTACAAATAATTACAAGAAATTATATAAAAAATAATATCATATACATATCATATACAAGACATAAAACTACAGTCAACATGCAAACATATTCAAACATCATTAATTAAACATTTGAATTGCCCAAGAATCAAAGAATTATATTTTGAACGTGTGTCAGTATCAACGACGTTGTTCCAAAGGTTTGCTGCTCTAACATGAAAAGTTCTGAAACCAGAATTTGTTTTAAAGCGGGGAACAACAAGCATGTTCGATGAATTTCCCCTTGTACTATAACTGTGGGTAGTATGAGTGAAAATAAAGTTTGAACATAAATAATTTGGGGCTTCCCCAATGAGACACTTAAATAACATAATAAGAACATGTTTCTTCCAAGTTACATCAAGCTTTTGCCAATTGAGATCATTCATCATAGAATCAACCGAAGTTCTAATATCTGCTGACAGAGCTATTAGACCAAACTTGACTACAGTAATTAAAGTGTGGCATCACTAAAGAATCAGCAAGTTTCTTAAGAATATAATTTGGAAGATAATATTTGACACGACGAATTACACCACAACGTTTGGAATCATTGGAAGCAATGAAGTCAATATGCTGAGCCCAAGTCATTTGAGCATCAAATATAAGACCCAAATATTTAAAACAATCAACCTTTTCAATAATTTCACCATTATAAATCAATGAAATGTCTTTAAAACTTTCAAGCCAATGAGATGAACCAAAAAGCATAAATTTTGTTTTACTGAGATTTAGAGTAAGACTATTTTCCCTAAACCAATCAGCTACTATACTCATATTATTATTAAGACTAATTTAAAGAGAAGAAGGGTTTGATGTGCTAATCAACAATGAAGAATCATCAGCATACATAACTGATTTACATAAAATGTTATTTGGAAGATCGTTTACAAAAATAACAAATAATAAGGGACCTAATATAGACCCTTGTGGAATTCAAATATCAATAGGTCTTAAATCAGAAAAAGAAGAACCATTTTTTACAGATTGCATACGGTTACTCAAATAAGATTTAAACCAATTGAGTTCAATGTCACTGAAACCAAATTTCTTGAGCTTTTTGATAAGAATGCTGTGGTTAACGGTATCAAACGCTTTTTTGAGGTCAAGAAATATAGCACCAGTGACCTTTCCCTCATCCATGTTTTTAAGAATAAAGTCCTGAACATCAATAACAGTAGTTGATGTTGAGAAATGTGAAGCACAGCATGCTTTCATATACTCATACACGTGGAATTAAATTCGGGATCCCGAATTTAATTCAACAAATTGCCATAACAGAAAAAATGGGCATGTTTAAGCCAAATTGCTTTGCACCAATGAGTTTCGGGTGTCTTGGGTTCGATTCCTGGCCCCGGCGCCTTATGTGCATTTGGTTTACAGTCCATACTCGCTTCCGTAGGTTTTTCTCCGGGTACTTCTGTCTTCCTCCTGCATCTAAAACTGTCACTAGATTTGTCCATCTGAATCTGCCCCAACCCAGGTTATAGGAAGCTGCACAAAGGGTGAAAATTACAGCCGAAGTACCGATAGAACGTGCTCTACGGAAGCACTTCTAATTGAAGTCAAATGGTTGTGACGATTTACCTGCAGCGAATCATGATCGCTTTGTATCTTCGGTAAAAGGCGCTATAAAAATACCATTTTATTAAAAAAAATATAGTTTGGAAGTCATTAATATCTACCTAAAACAAACCCAATCAGCTAAAAAACTCGAAAGTCATGGCTGACAGGTGGCGCTTCATTTTTAACACCTTATAGTATTGCTTTAATAGTGGGTTCTGTTAGGGGGTAGGTGGTTGCAACAACAACCCTCTTCGGAGGACGTGTTACAAAAAAAAACAAAGGTTAATTTACAAAGCAGACTACAATTTCTCAAAGGCAGTATCAACAACCTGTCTTGTCACTCCCATGAAATAGAGATTGACAAATTGGCCCTATCTCACAGCTCCCAGAGCAAATCAAGTCAACCTTACGATATACCAGATAGGGAAGATAGCAATCAACACACCTGCAATAAATCTTACTTACCGTACAGAAATATAAAACCCAAGTTTCATATTTGAAAATTTGTCATCGTGTACATTATAGAGTCCCCCATAATGACACAAGTCCCAGGAGAAACGATGCCTAATAATGCTCAGAAAAACTCACTACCCGCCTGAGTTAGTATAATAGCAAGGTGAAGAACAGTTGCCCTAAGTTATTTCATCATTTTTGTTTGATTTATTTCAGATGCACATTGCAGAAATAAGGTACTGACTAAAATGTCTAAGATAAGTATTCAATTTGGGTTCATCCGTCAGACGTGATATAGTAAGCAAATTATATTTTGAGTAAAGTGGACATTTATGTTGACTCCTGGGCTATGGATAAACGATGCTACAAAGGCAAGTTACCATCTTCAACCGCAGGCACACACAATCAACATGAATAAACGATGTTGAAGCAAGATCACCATTTTTTATTCGCAGGCAAACAGAATCACAATGAATAAACAATGTTGAAGAAAGTTCACCATCTATTGTCGATGGGGAAGCAAGAGTGGACCACACTCAAAGAACACCAGAGGCCGATTTCACTAACATTTAACAATGGTCGCTAACCCCGTTTTTATCGCTAACTCCAAAACTGATCGCAAAATAGTGGGTATATTTAATAATTTAGCGATCATTATTTGAGTTAGCGATCAAAACTGGGTTAGCGACCATCGCTTAATGTTACTGAAAGCGGCCCTAGATATGTATCGATGAATTGTAGAAAAGTATTTCCGCTTATACCCTAATGCACCTTGGGATTAGAACGGGGATTTGATGATATCGTGTAGAATACTTTTTTATTCGCCACCGTGTAGAATATTCTATCATGAAATAGTCGTTATTGCATAGATATGCGTGAGATTTTATTGAATAACGAATAAATATTGTACATTATTGGCATAGAATATTCTATAAGAAGAAGTAACTAAGAACCGACCATTATACTTGAAAAACACTGATGAGTTAAGGGTAAAGGGAATTCATATGCTCAGACAAATGTGAATCCTAACTATGTTTTAATCAAGAAAAGATAAATAGTTTCCACTGCATTTGCGGGGACTCGAACCATGGATTATGGCAGGGGTTAGTCATGCATTACGAAGCGAGGGATCTACCGCTTAGCTATCAAGGCAGCGTTGAGATCGTGAACTGAAATCTAAAACATAAACATTACAATGACGTATTTTTCTTTTTTAAAATAAAAATTTCAATTTTTGCCGCAATGGAATGCTTAATTTGTAAGTAAATTATGCGAATGCGTATATCAGACAAAATGCAGATAATGTAGATACTAAAAACAGGCAATTCACAGCTCAAACAGGGCGAACTCAGAGTCGTAATTCACGCCGTTTTTCGGGCAAAACAACGCGGGTTTGTTACATTATCAAGCAAAATCAACACATTTATAAAATACTATTTGTACACTAGTTTTTAAAAGTATCTCAAATTGGCAAAAGTGTCTCAAATTGAAAATCATCTCATAATGTATCTCATTTTGCCCTAAAAATAAAACACAAAATGAGATACTTTATGAGATGATTTTCAATTTGAGACAATTTTACCAATTTGAGATACTTTTGAATACCAGTGTAATTCAATAAGAAGTATCAAGCCTACAATCTGTCAAAATTTGAAATAGTCGAATTGTAAGGACATCATGAAATTATGAGGTTTCGGCGAAAAAGGCGTCAATTTTTTTTGAAGTAGTCTATTGACGTCATTTTGACCTTGATAATGGACGTGAAATCACAAATAAAGTTGCATGTATAAACAAGAGACTCTATTCTATATGTACGTTAAAAATTGTAATATACTGATATGTGTAAGTAGGCAAAAACTTGCAGTAAAAATGACGTTCAGCCGAGCAAGACGTTTTTTAGGGACTGTAGCCTTAAGAATGTGGATTCATATCTTTCTGTATGTTGTAAAAGAAGCACAATATTATACAGGCCGGTACAATATTGGTGGGGCGAGTTGGCCCCCTTTGTTTAAACTATACTCAACCGGCAGTTATAGGCGGTTGCTATTGTCCAGAACAAAACCAACCGACGTAAACCGGGAGATCAACCACCGGTTAGGTTACGTTTTGAAGTGATCCCTTACACTTTATAAACACCTATATCAAAATTTTAGACCTGAACAGAAAATGGTGATGGTAATTGATGATTTTAGAAATAAATCAACAAAAGGGTACTTTTTAACGTAGTTCAAAATGCTACTTTTGACTTTACAGGTGCTTGATCACAGATATTGGTGGAAAACACACACGACACTATATATATTATAACCTCAAATATTTGAAATGCTTCTGATGCATTTACACGACTGCATAGTGTATGATTAAAGGAGAAAAAAAACATCATTACAAGTCAAACTCCTAAGCGCCTCCTTGATATGAGGCGATTCCTAATGGCAGCTGTCAACTTCGTTTACTTACCCTTTGTTTCACAGTGATCTGCACATGTCATCTAATAGCGATGTGTGAACAGGTTCGCTATTGTAAAATTGATGTGTCAAATAGATTTGACGCGCAGGGAAGAATAACATTGCTTATCCTTTCATGGATCGTTGTAAAGAACTTTGTTTAAGTGTGCCCAGTACATACTGCTCCTATACAAACAAATTAATTTATAACCATACACACACAAAATCATCAATCTGTTTTATTCTCTCTCTTTTTTTTTTTTCGTGACGTCGTTCTTTTTATAGTACCGACAGGGGATAGCTAATGTCTGGATCGTTTGGTGTTCATTTGACTTCTGTGTGAACATATATAAATCATTTAATGGGTGGAATGTTCAACGTCCCAACGTTGCTATAACTCAGTTATTGAATTGAATTATTTCATTATTGACGAATCATTAATCAAAATGATATATAATCTAAATATATATTTGTATTTAGATTGCACCATGTAGTATGGCAACATTTGCTCTATTTGACGCACGTCATAGTGTAATAACACACTTTAAAAATTGCAAATCATAGAAAGAGCGGGTGAACAAAAGTAACAATAAGATGATTATGAAAATCAAGTTTGACGGAAATGGTTATATTTTGGGCTATCCAAATTGTTATAAAGATAAGATTCAGATTTCAGGTTCATTATTTCTTATAATATGAAATATCACGAATGGAAGAGCATTTAGCAGCGCTAGAAAGTCATTGCACGTACGTATCAACAGCAAAATGATTAGGAGTGCTATTAAGAAAAGGTTGTTCACTTACATTTCAATCCGTAGAACACGATGCAGGGACCACGTGATCTATAAAATTACAATAGCTAATGAGATTTACTTTAATATAAAGAATGGCAAGTCGCAGATATCGAGTTTTGATATCATTTAATGAGTATAACTCTTCTTATTCTTTGCTTTAAAATTCTACATCAGATAGTTCAAATCCATAGTAAACTCATTAAAGGTCCCTGTTCGGCCAGGATTTTTTTCTAATTAAATGAAATCCTGGCCTGTTTGTGATTTGTCTTATTGTTATTAATGTTCTAGTGTACGATGCGTATTTCTCCATTTCTTTATCTCATTAAAGGTAGTTATTCTGATCCGGTGATCAGATTAACATACACTTTTTCCATCTTTGAGTGAAGGTTCATCACCTACATTGTAAATATGAATACTTGCATTGTCTTATAATCCTTATATTTGTATCAGTGTATATTCGGATTGTTTTACTATTTTATTTTGTTAATCACATCCTTGTGGAAGACCAATAATTGTAACTTTTTTACACGTTATATTGAACATGATTTTACCATGAAAAAATAATTATTAATATTATAATTATTACATAAAGCAATTGTAAAGTTTAATTTTGCATACCTTGAACCAATTTAATGTTACAGTTAAAATATTGTCTGAGAGTGGCCCATAGAAACGTGTTGGATATTTGTTTTTGTTAACATAATTCTCTAGCAATTTAGCCCTTTTTGACCATATCTCTTCAATGGAAAATAAATAGGGCGTGGAAATTTACAAAAAATATTAATTGACAAAATTGGTCTTACAATACCAAAGTTGCATGTCAATCAACGGTTTAGATATAACCATTAAATCTTTCGAGCAAAAAAAATAATCATTTTACTAACACATTGTGATTTTTAGGGAGCGAGAACACTCAAGCAGAACGTATCTCATTGGAATCAATGACACCACCAGAAATCGACTAAGGTAGTGACCAATCTTATTTAAACCTGTTTAATGCTTAATTTTAACTTACGTGCATATAACTTCCTGTAAATGTTTAAAATAGCTCCCTCTATTATACTTAAGCCACATAATAGTTGAAAATATAAAAGTTGACGTTGAAAAGTAAACTACTTACTTTTGAGCATAAAATGCACTGAGCATATTACTTTTCACAAATAGTTTCACCACCAAAACAAAAGCAAAACTTTACTGTAGTAGTTGTTGTATTGGTTAATTGCTTATCGATAAACCTTATTCTAAAATGAAAATCTTGCATTTAAAATGCTTAAAATGGACATTTTGAAATATGATGACAAACATCTTAGGAAGGAGACAAGAATTACGATAATGTTATTTTCCAAGGATAACAATTTATCAAGGTGTCCTTTTAGAGGTATATTATATATGTTGTAGACCACATGCTATAAACATATGATTTGATACTTTTTTTTAACACAATACGAACTAAACCACAATTACAATATAACGATACATTTCTTAATTTACAAAGCAGACTACAATTTCTCAAACACAGTATCAACAATCTCTCTTGTGACTCTCATGAAATAGAGATTGACAAATTAGCCCTACCTCACAACTCCCAGAGCAAATCAAGAAAATCATACGATATACCAGAAAGAGAAGATAGCAATCAACACACCTGCAATAAATCTTACTTACCGTACAGAAATATAAAACCCAAGTTTCATATTTGAAAATTTGTCATCGTGTACATTATGAAGTCCCCCATAATGACACAAGTCCCAGGAGAAACGATGGCTAATAATGCTCAGAAAAACTCATTACCCGCCACAGTTAATATAATAGCCAGGTGAAGAACAGTTTCACTAAAGTTATTTCATCATTTTTGTTTGATTTATTTCAGATGCATATATTGCAGAAATAAGGTACTCGCTAAAATCTCTAAGATCAGTATTCAATTTGAGTTCATCCGTCAGACGTGGTATAGTAAGCAAAAGGTTCTCACTAAAATGTCTAAGATAAGTATTCAATTTGTGTTCATCCGTCAGACGTAATATAATAAGAAAATTATATTTTGAGTAAAGCGGACATTTATGTTGACTCTTGGGCTGTGGATAAAAGATGATATAAAGGCAAGTACACCATCTTTATCCGCAGGCACACACAATCAAAATGAATACATGATGGTGAAGCAAGATCACCATCTTTTATTCACGGGCAAACAGAATCACAATGAATAAACAATGTTGAAGCAAGTTCAACATCTTTTGTTGACGGAGAAGCAACCACACTCAAAGAACACCTGATATGTATCAACGAATTGTAGACATTTTTAAGCTTATCGTTAAAATTAAGCTAACGGAATGATGATCACCCACTTTTACATTTTCATAATAGTTTTCTGGGTGCACGAGATGACTGAGATTGTGAAACCAAACTTTCCTGCGTTAAAGCTTACACATTGCTAAGATGGTCATATTTTAGTTGTAGAAGGTAATAATCTATTTAGATAAGGATGTGAACATACAAACCGACTTTGGAGAATATCGATTATCATTGCATTTCACTGAAGACATATGCTCCGATAGAATGCTCAACCTTTCCATGTCTCTATCGCTGACATCTGTGTATATTGTTTAAGCTTATAAAGACCATTATAAATTATTTTAGTCATTACATTTTCAAATGAGAGGCATATTTGTAATATATATCTGCAATATTTGTTAAATTAGAACTTGTATTATTAGCAAAACGTATCAATCCAAAAACGAAAAATATTATGAAGCTAACGCTTATTCAGTAAATCCAGGTATACAAGTTGTTGATAATAACCACATTTTGTTTTCCTGTATTGAAATTACTGACCATTTCAAAATTGTCCCGATGACTTCACTTGTACCACAGCAAATGTGCATTTAAACTCAACGTATCTACCATAGCACTGTAAACAATCCTGTTGGGCGTTCCAAAGTATAGTTTGTGACCAAAAAAGTGAAAAATTTCACTTTAAAATGGCTTCAGAACCTATCATAGACATTCTATATACATGTTTGATGATGATAATAGTGCTCAATGGTGGGATGAAGACGTGTAAGTACTTGGAAAATTAACCTATCTGGTAGGTAGATGACATCAACCACCACCTGTATAAAAAGTGAAACTACTTATGGGACTATTGCTGCACAATAATGTACATAAAGACGAGTGACTATTCTGACAAAATATAGCTCAATCTCTTCTGGGCAAACTTTTTGATACCCCTCGTTTTTTATTTTTGAAGCCCCCTAAACATTTATAGGAATAACGCGCTTGAAAACGCTGCAAGTCATAGTGATATTGTATACATGCACTCTAGACAAATAAGAGTATTTCTCGTGTTTTGATGAGACGTCCTAAAAGCTAAAGCTTGCTGGTGGTGAAGGCCAAATGGAGTCTGATGAAAGAAACATTCTTATCCAAACTAATGTTTTCAGTGGCTTACATATTAAAATGGTATTCTATACCTGGAAAAATATGAGCATGCCATTACATACATTGCATTAATGAGTTAAGAATGAAGATTCATATCTTTCTGTATGGAGTGAAAGAAGCACAATATTATAGAGGACGTACAATATTGGTCGGGCGAGTTGGCCCCACCAATATTGTACCGTCCTCTATAATATTGTATAGGACGGGAGTTAGCCCCCCTTTGTTCAAACTGTACTCAACCGGCAGTTATAGGCGGTTGCTATTGTCCAGAACAAAACCAACCGACTTAAAGCGGTAGTTTATACAGGGTGTCCCAATAAACATTGTGCATGGGAAGAGAGCCAATTTTCTCAGAAGTTGTTCTGACTATCTTATTAAAACACATATCACTTTAAAGTTCATTCCTGTGTCTATCATTGTCGAAAATTTCAAGGAAATCCATTGATGCAAACCAGAGATATGGTTGATTTTGTCAGCTTGTATCATTTTTCTTCTGCACAATGGGAAATCCTGTAGTTAATTAAGAATGCTATCAAAGAACTTCGGAAGGCTTCATACAAACCTTTGACGCTTGAGTAATTAAAATCGAAAACATCACCACGTACCTTACTTATATTCTGTAAAACATTCACCAAAACAAATTAAACAGAAATTTGTCTAAATTTACATCACACCCAACGACTCTAGATTCATTATATGGATTAGATAAAGATAGAAAACTGCATAAAAATTGCACAAACCCTTAGAGGTCTTCTTACAAGATACCTTTGAATAAAGTTGGTTGCCCACATTGCTTCCCAACATGAACACATATTTCATGTGCTTATACATCGTATAAATTGATGACATGATATCTGCGTTTTGGTATCACCAATATTGTTTTCAATCTTTTTTGACAGTTATTTTTGAGTTATGAATGTGTATATTTTCTTCACATGTCCAATTTTTAAGTCCTTTCTGGTCATAGCGACCTGTAGTCCTTCAATCTGTTTTCCTAGATGGTTGATACACTTTCTTCCCTGCTTTCCATATCTCTAACGACACAACTTTCCTCTTCATTATCATAATGTTCGTACTTCACTTCTTCGTCATAAGGTTCATACTTCATTGTCAATAATAAATCAAGCGTCAATGATGTGTAGCTCCTTTCAACATTTTGTTTAATGCTTCACCATAGAGATTATCCTTGTGCAGAAGGAAAATGATACATACTGACAAAATTAACGATATCTCTGGTTTGCATAGATGGATTTTCTTGAAATTTTCAACAATGAAGGACAAAGGCATGGTCTTCAAAGTGATAAAAGTTTCAAGAAGCTAGTCTGAAGAACTCTTGAAAAAATCAGCTCTATTCCCATGCACAATGTTTATTGGGACACCCTGTAGGTTAAGTTTTGACGTGATCCCTTACACTGTTTGAACACCTATATCAAAATTGTAGACCTGAACAGAATATGATGATGGTAATTGATGATTTTAGAAATAAATCAAGGGTTATTTTTTACGCAGTTCAAAATGCTAATTTCGATTTTACAGGTGGTTGATCATAATCACAGATATTGGTGGAAAACCAACATGACATTATTTATATTATAACCTCAAATATTTGAAATGCTTCTATGATGCATTACACGAGTGTATAATGTATGATTAAAGGAGAAAACAAAAACATCAGCCATACTCCTAAGCGCCTCCTTGATATGAGGCGATTCCTAATGGCAGCTGTCACCTTAGTTTACTTACCCTTTGTTTCACGGTGATCTGCACTTGTCATCTAATAGCGATGTGTGGACAAGTTCTCTATTGTAAATTGGATGTGTCAAATCATAAGTAAAAGCTGAGACAAATATACCAAATGTGGTATATTTGTCTCAGGTAAAAGATAAACCTCCGTGTACCTAGCAGTATAATTTTCTCTGAATCCAGTACAGGTATCATTGCAAACTCTAAAACAAAAGAAATGAATAAAAAAGGGTACTTTTCTCATTTGTTTCTGTATTATTTTATATTCATTTATGTCTGCTTAAATGATCGTTATATCTGTATAATTATATA
>JXSR01S024224.1:2000-18568 GCA_000969725.1 Ophiothrix spiculata
TAGCAAATTTTATGGCGTTGTTGCACGCAAGTATGTGACGCGTTGACGCACAAGATGTAGCTTTAGGAAACATGCTTGTTGTTTTCTTGAAATTATCATGATTATATTTAGTAGGCCTAAATATTTCTTAAGCAAGTCCTTAACACAATTGTATTGCGTAAGAAGGGCTATAACTTATTTTGGGCAAACGATGTCCAAATATGGTTAAACTAATTAATTATACATGCCCCGTAATTGCAGGGGCGCGTGCTTCAACTTTTTTCGTGTTTTGTTTCCAGTCCCCGAATCAAGGCAACGTAAAGGATTGTGGGTAAAAAAAAGCGCCGCCGATTAGGGGACTGGAGTATCGAGTCTATAGGATTTACACGGCGATGAAATCAAAATGGCGGAGAAACCCTGTTCCCCCTTATAACTTCCTTGCGCGTGACAGATCGCACGGCGGAGTCACCACGCACTCGCGCAACGTCGGTCTAGATATGGCGCCCGGGCACACGCCCGGGTGGCGCAATCCCCTAACTTAGCCCAATTTTTAGGGTGCAAATAGACAAGTTTCCTATCTGGACCATAGATTGAAAGGGGAGATACAAGGCAATCCGCCATTTTTATTCCGACATGGAGACAAAATTGGGGGTATTCGGGTTTTTGCCGATATCTTGCCGATGATGCATCGCACCTTGTCATAATGCGCGAATATTGAAGCACGCACACACGCTTTGCGTACAGTTTGGCGTATCATTCGAGTAAAGTATTATTTGCGCAGGTTGTCTCTACGCGCGCGTAACTAAGTCTCGGCACTCGGAGTTGATTTTGCCGCGAACCGAGTTGAACCCGAATACCCCCAATTTGAGCTCCATGGCTGACGACGCCATTACACGGGCCGGGTATCTCCCCCTCTATATCTATGATTAGACAGAATCCATCTATCCTCGACCAAGCTTTGCTCTTTAGGGAGCACATCAGTAATTCAGCTCCCATAGGGTTTACATGTAAATATATGGTAATATAACGGCCGATTTCAAGCCTTTTGGGCAATGTTTACTAGCCGTGACACCTATCAATGTATTCAGAACGGATGAAATTTTAACATATATGTTTCCATGTTGGGGGGTTTATGTGATTAGATTTTGCGCTAGGGGCCGCCAAAGAGTGCCCTCACTATTTTTGATCCGTTTTTAAGCCTCCTAACGGTATTTGGGCTCTTACGCATATGACGGGACTACTTTCGCCGGGAAAAAGTAAGATTCATTATTGATGCATGGGTATTAACACGTAGGCTTTAAACTTTTGTTTTATGATTTAAAAATCACTAATGAGCCCAAGATAGTCTCAAACGAGTCCAAAACATGACTCAATTGCATGCGATTTTAGGGACTATTACCCAATATCCCACCAATCGTGGAGTGATTTACTGGTGTGCTCCCTTTACCGCTACGTTATTCTCCGCGGGAGCAGCTTAGTGAGCGACGCCATTTTGATCCGCCATTTTGAAATGGCTAGGGACTCAGGCTAATCTATGATCTGGACTTTATTAATCTATACGCATTCCAAGGAAGTTATAGCTTACTTCCTTGACGCATACCGTTTTCGCCACCATCTTGTGGGGCGCGGAGTACTTTGTGAAGTAAACAAGACATCAAAATCGGCTATAACTAGTGAATGACTTCAAATCATGACTTGAAAATTAAACTAAATAAATGTAATGTATATTCTTGTGATCATCAGTAGGCTGGTATCGTGATACTGCTAAAAGATTATAATATGACGGGACTTTTTGTTTGTCGGCCCATGAAAATGGTATTGTGAGTCCCTCTATTTGCCGGGAATATCAGTGAATTTGATCAAAGTTTCATAATAGCTCTTAAGCGTCTTCTACACTGAAAAAGTGTGTTTAGAAAGTGAAGGCAAAGACATGTCTACTATTGTCTAGACAATGGAAGTGTTTAGAGCATTGACACTGGTGTTTAGAGTAAGTTGACGCTGGTGTTTAGAGTAAGTTGACACTGGTGTTTAGAGTAAGTTGACACTAGTGTTTAGAGTAAGTTGACACTGGTGTTTAGAGTAAGTTGACACTGGTGTTTAGAATAAGTTGACACTGGTGTTTAGAGTAAGTTGAAACTAGTGTTTATAAATCAAACATCAATGTTTAGCGAAATGACACTATGTTAAATATAAAAACACGTTTACAAAGTAAAGGCAAAAATGTGTTTCCTCGCTAAACACGGTTTTTTACAGTGCATCTGTGACGACACAAGAGCCGCTTGAAGTTAGGTGGTCCGTTTTATTAAACACCCCAGGCCCACTGTCAAAAATGACTTTATACATAGGCCCCTACATGAGTCAAAACATGTGAATAAAGCTCAAATCTCAGACACTGAATGTTCCTTTCATCTTAATTTATTTACTTTACAACCACAACCAATAATTTATGATGTGAAAGTCCCAAGTACATTTTGCAAGTTTTGAGAATCTTACACGTTTCTGGACATGCTGGATATTTTTCATACAACAACCATTGGCATTAAAGTTATAATTTACCGGCGGATTACATTTGTTTTGAACTTCAACACGGTGGCAAAATATCTATATGGGTTTGCTCAGATTTCAGTGTACGTGACTCGTGAGGGGTGACCCCTCCCCTCACGTACAATCTGAGCAAAACAAAGATATTTTGCCAAGTATTGTATAGGGGATCAAAGTTGAATACATTCATGCATAACTTATGCAGTGCCTTTTACATATGAGTCAAATGTATGGAAAGTTTTCATGAGATGCCACTTAACGCTCGGACAGACAATTTGGGCATGGTAAAGACCATTTCTATAATTTGCAAACTTACGCCGTTCATGTGGTAAATCCGCAGAATCGGAACTCAGAAGGGGGCCAAGAAGGGTATTATCCAAGGAAGTTATAGGGGGGAACACGGTTTCTCCGCCATCTTGTGTCGCTCATGGAGCAGAGTTATTGTACCTCCGGATATATTCAGAATTTGACCCGATATCCAGGCAGATCGCGCCGTTCATGTGGTAAATCCGCAGAATCGGAACTCAGAAGGGGGCCAAGAAGGGTATTATCCAAGGAAGTTATAGGGGGGAACACGGTTTCTCCGCCATCTTGTGTCGCTCATGGAGCAGAGTTATTGTACCTCCGGATATATTCAGAATTTGACCCGATATCCAGGCAGATCGCGTAAATCTTCACCCGACGCATATACAGCGTGTGCATTTTGTTTCACGCGCAAACCGTGTCTGCGTTTCATGTAGCGTGCAGTGCGACTTGCTCTGATCCGTCGCGTTGCGAAGACTCTCGAAGTGTTGCACGCGGAGCCGTAAAATGCCGGAGGTAAAATAACTCACCCTCCATGAGCGACAATCCAAGATGGCTGCCGTCCCATAGGATTTACACGGCGATGAAATCAAAATGGCGGAGAAACCCTGTTCCCCCCTTTAACTTCCTTGGTATTATCATACTTGGCCTCGTTCTGAGTTCAGATTTTCCGTCCGATTCTATGGATTTACCCGGGAATATGTCAATTATTATAGGAATGGTCTATTATAGTACAATGGATCATCGATTAAGGGGTTTTCTCTGAGATGCAGTTGCTTACGACTGCGGGATAACGATTTTTTTCATAAATAGTAAGAAATCAAAAAATGTTTGCATCCGTTTTGTGTGCTCAAATTTCAATGCACACTGAACGCATGCTTTACTAAGGTGTTTGGTTAATTACGCGCCACTGACGCGCCTAAAACACCTAAATATTTGCATTTTTGCAACAACAACAATAACAGCAAAAGTGGTGCGGCACCAAATAGTAAGGGAGGGGACGAGAAACAACTTTTTTTAATTTTTTATGAGGCTTAATATACGTAAAATTTTAATATAATTATCGTAGATATTAAACTGCTGACATATGGCATGGTATCATCAATATCGAAAACATCAAACACGAACTTGCGGAACCGGGTACGCATTTTCATCCTGTAAAGATGATAAAAAATACAAATGTGTCATTATTTTGTAAACAGCCAGTCATTTTCTCGTTTTTGTTTTAAAAATACAGTGTATTTATACCCATCCCAACTTTTATATCAAGTTGTATGACTAATGTAGGACCCATGATGCAGTACTGCAATGGTGACATTATTCTGGCTGTTTCTAGCCACCTGTGTGTCATGATTTTGTACAAAATCGCCTTGCTCAATTTCAATTTCAACCCCCTTTTCGGGGTGAACCATCCAGCTATTTATAGGCCAGGGGCCGTATTCATAAAGCACACTTAGCTTAAGGGCAACTCTTGCACTTCATTCTTAAGAGTTGCCCTTAACTAAGGGAAACACTTAGGTGCATTAAATTCATGCACTGAAGTCATAAATGAATATAATACACATAATTGTTTCCCTTAGTTAAGGGGAACTCTTAAGAATTAAGTGCAAGAGTTGCCCTTAGGCTAAGTGTGCTTTATGAATACGGCCCCTGGCCTATAATAGTGTCGCGTTACGTAAAGTAACGTCGCTTTGGATGCTTCCCCTCATTAATGCGTTAGAAAGGGTTTGCACGACGGGATATATACGTAGACCGTTTTCGCCGCCTTCTTGGTGACTTTGATCACTGCGTTGTGTCCTGTGCTGGCCAGTGAACTTTTTCGAAGTATTCTGTTGGTATGTAGGTATTTTAGTTTTTATTTTATATTCAGCTGGAAAGACAATCACAATGATCCAGATTTTTAAGAACTTTGAGAAGTATATTCTATCAGAAATATTCCTTTTGGGCTTATAAGTCTACAGTATACATAATAATGATTATTCGTGTCAAATTTGATGACAATTGGTCTTCATTTACCCCCACTCAACGTTGAAATTAATTGGTATATTTTGGCAAAAAACCCGCCTAATGTGCTAACATGAATATACGAGGGTCATTCAAAAAGTTCTACCTGTTGTATCATAACTTTCGTTTTATTAAAGGTAGCTGCTAGAGAACTGACATAAATATAGCTTCGAATGTCATCTACACATGGTGCAACCATCATATCAATATCTTTCCTAGATTTCTGTAGGTTACTTGAAAACTGCAGTAAGTTTTGGTTCACCGGAAACGGTGAAATACCTAATGGCATTACACCTGAAATTATGTACACAGCTTATGTATGAACAACCATCTGTATACCCAAAATAGGCTATATGAAAGTTTCAGAACAAATTTGAACGAAAGTGTTTTAGGGGAGCTAATGCTCCCTACCCCATTACTCTCTCAATTCTGAAGATTGAAAAAGTCAATCGTGCTTGGAGTGACTCTTCGGGTCAATCAAAAAGATTGACAATTCAATCTACCAAGAGCGAAAATCACTCTTTTTCAGTCGTACAAGTAAAATTTCAAACTTAAAAGAGTGAATTTGCTGTCTGCAAAGGGCGACATTTCAATCTTTTTGGAGTGAAATTTTCAATCTTTTCACCGATTGTTCCCTCAGCACAATCCCTCTCGATTGAATTATATAGGTGTGTAAATTTACATTGACTTATATAATTCAATCGAAGCAGATTGTGCTGAGGGAATGCCAAAATTTTGTAAATTTTCATTGGAATTTCTTATGGATTTTGAAACTGAAGATACTAGGATGTTGATAAAGATTTACTCTGCTATCTGTGTTGATCACACTTCACAGAGTTTAAAGTTTTTAACATAGGGCAAGACGGGGCCAAGAAAACTATATTTCGTGCGAAGTCACAAATAATACACTGTAAAAATGTGTATAGAAAGTGAAGGCAAAGACATGTTTAGACAAGGAAATGTTTAGAGTATATTGACACTGGTGTTAAGAAATCAAACATCAATGTTTAATGAAATGAAACACAATGTTTAGTATCTAAACACGCTTACAAAGTGAAGGCAGAAATGTGTTAAGAAAAGTGTTTGCTCGCTAAACACGGTTTTTATAGGGTACTGTATTTAGCCCAATAGTGGTATTTACCTGATATATCTACTCACTTACGCCGGCAACCGCTAACCGGATGGCCTTGTTCACAGAGCTCGCCTGACACTGCATAAATGAAAAAAAAAATGAATCGTTATAGTTTGACAAAATCGAGTACAATTATTCTAGTAGTCCGGCAGAATATCATATTAACATGAACATTTTGTACATGTATGTAGTTTTGCTTTTGACTGATTATGGTAGCTAAATGTGTTCTTTCAGAATCTGCCGGGTGACAAAAATTTATGTTACCCCTTGCATTTTGAAAAATCCAAGATTGTGTCAAAAATGGACACCATTTCCTATATTATCAGCAATAACTTCCTTGAAATTTATGATTAAAATTATGGTGTAAAATTATATGTTGAAATGTTTAGGACTTCAACTAAATAAATAGATTTAATGTCAAAGCAGCAGTTCTAACTAAAACCAAGATGGCGTCCAAAATGTTCGCAAATGTATTCAAAAGTTGTCAAAATCAATAGACTTGGCTCAGTTTTGCATACATAACCCTATGTTATTATATTGAATTTAGTATAATGGCGGCCGAAATCCTATTGTGGTCATTCTCCGATAAAGCGTGCAATTTTGGTCTCAGGAATTTTAAAATTTCTCAAATTGAGAGATAACTAATTTGCAATATATCATTCTTTGATGGTGGTTTGAATAGCTTGTGTTTTCTGAATCCTAAATTCGTACCTCAGATATGGATTAATCAGATAAAAAAAAAATATCAAACAATCATTAATACATATTAAAAGAGAAACAATTTCATCGAAAATAATTTGTTTACCCATCACATAGAAACAAAATCGTTTGAAAATTTGAAACTAGAAACACTGTCTTCACATCTTTTTTTTTTTCGCCGGCGAAGCAGGTAAGAATTTCAATTTTCTCCAATATTCCTCAAAATCATGGAAAACTACTTGTAGGTTATATTACTATAAATATGTTCTGCCGATTCATGTAAAAATATGTAGGTAAAAAAATAGTGGACGAATCTAGGCCAGTCCCTTCAATAATGGTATAGCATTCCCCTTTATAATGCATTGAATTTTCACGAAGGGTAGTAAAATGTACATAACGTATCTGTTGCGGCATATGGCTTTATTGACATTAATATGCTTGCAAATTTTTCTTTAAAACACATTTTTGTTTCTAAATATGTTATCGTCACGCTAATAAAATATGGCGTAAGTGACCAGGCTGCCATATGACATTTCTGTGTAAACTCATTCTTCTATGGCGCCCTTTGTCTAACATAATTGCACTCACCAATCATAACACATCATTAACAATTGATATTGATTTCAATCAAAACCTTTGCATCGGGGCATGAGATTTTGATTTCTTTTCTCACGAAGTAAGGGCTAAGAGTAAATTGTACAATTGTGTAGGGTGTGGCCATCTTTCTCTTTCTCTTTTTCTTGCTATCTTTTCTATTTTCGGCATCTTTTTAAAGATGCATTGGCCAGCATGCATAGATTAGCCTTTTCTGGCTATCCAGGTTGGTACTTCTGTATGAGCTTGGGATTTGCCCCAATTGAAGTAAGCCCACTTCTATTGTTTACCCAACTTGAATGTGTTTTCATAGAAATGTAGGATATAAATGTCACATACGGCAGCATTGTCATTACGCCATTATTTTATTAGCGTGACGTTATATAACACCAAGCAAAGTCAGTCTGATTGAACTCATTTGGTAACCAGGGGCGTATCCAGGAATATGCAACCCGGGTGGCACAACTTAATTTTGGCTCCCCCAGCAAAATTTAAAACAATGTCCTCCTCACCTCTCCTCGCCAGTGGCGTAGCCAGGTTTTCGAAACGGGGGGGGGGGGGGGGGGGGGCACAACGGGGCTCTCCACACGAGCAAATCAATCTGTACTTCGCACATCCAGATGCATCTAGATTAAACTGGACTTCAGCAAACGTCAATACGCGCAACGACAGTAAAGTCAGATTGACGCGCGTGTGAACACATTCTCTGCACTTCAGAAATGTACATTAATCTAGATGCATCTAGATTTGATACTCCCGTGTGGAGAGCCCAATTATGAAGATGACAGAACTGTAGGGCCTATTGAGTGCTGTATCGCCGCCCAGCCTGCGGCCGGTCGGCTCAACTTTACCGACGGGCGCCTTTTTTTAACCGACGGACGGGTCATTAATTGCTCCCCCTCTAGCTACGCCAATGAACTTGAAATTTTAAAGTGCAAATCACACCATTTTGTGCCTATATTTTGTCTAATTCATACTTCAATGTGGCACTTTAATCAATTGACAAACAATATGTATACACATAGGGAATGTCTGAGGGGGATTTACCCCTGCAGAAGATAGAAAATTTTGAAATTTCAAGGTGCAAATATCGCCATTTTGGTGCATATATATTTGTGTCTAATTCATACTTCAATTTGGCACTTGTTTCAATCGACAAACAATATGTAGGAGGTGTCTGAGGGGATGTAAAATAGAAAATTTAGAAATTTCAAAGTGCAAATCACGCCATTTGTTACATATAGGCCTATTTGTGTCTAATTCATACTTCAATTTTGCAATTGTTTCAATCGACAAACAATATCTAGGGGTGACATCAGAAGATAGAAAATTTTGAAATTTAAAAAGTGCAAATCACGCCATTTGGTGCATATATTTTTTGTCTACAATGAAAAAAGAAATTAGTGTCATTTGACACCAAAAAGGGTGTTCAGATTTGGGTCCATCAGAAGTTGTCAGGTTGACACCTTTAAGGTGAGACATGACACCTAGAGGGTGTCGATTTGCTCTTGACACCTTTGGATGTTCGCCTGAGGACCCATTTTAAGGGTGTCCAATGACACCTTCAGAGATGTAAAGGAGACACCCTTAGGGTGACAATTTATTATTGACACCTTTGGATGGTTAACTGAGAAACCCTTGTCATGGGTGTCAGAAGACACCTACAAAGGGACACTGTCATCTCCATGGACCCTATCTTTTGGATTCAACAATAAACCTGACATTTTCATGCCTGCATGATCTGAGCAAAGTGGCTAGAATACTTTGATCTGAGTCGTCCATCAAAGCCCTCCTTTGTCTTGTCGGTTTATTTATTTATTGCATTCTTTAAGGAATTAGTTTCATATAATTTCATATTTGTGCAACAGTCATTCACACCCTCAAGCCCATGATGAACCCATGAAATAACATCTTCTCATGGACGTATGGTAGATTGTACACAGGAAGTTTTACCACATACATACATATAGGCCTATAAGCTGGTACTCCCCGTGATCCCACATTCATTTTTCAAGACAACATTTATGTTGTCTATGATCTATCGATCATTCATTGTAAGTCACAAGTTGAGCTTAAGCTTAACTTACTTATTTATGTAAGTAAGTTAAGCTTAAGCTTAACTTACTTACAATGAATGATCGATAGATCACACACAATGGACTCACACATGCACGGTTACAAGTTAACAAGCCTGTTACCTCAATATGAAATATTTTGAACAAATTCCGTAAAGAATGCAAAAAACTTACCGACAAGACAGCAGCGCGACAGTAGCCAACTTCACAGACGACTGAAAGAAAGTTGAAACTCAATCACGTGACAGCTATGACGCGGTGGGGTGTCAAGTTGAGCACTTAATGGTGTCCTGAGTACATACCAGGAGTGTCATGTCCGACGATCTAATGACACCTTTCGGGTGTAGGGTTTAGAAGTATAGCGCAAAGAAATTCGAATGTCACCCTTTGGGTGTAATTTGTAGTGTGACACCCGTATTTTGACACCTTTGCATTATCAAAACGTGTAGTTACACCATAGAGGTGTCACATGAATTCTCAGAAGATATCGAAATGGGGAAAATGACTCTCCAGGAGGTGTCTTCTGACACTTATTGGGTATCAATATGGCCAGTATCTTCAAAGGTGTCAAGATACACCCCTTATTTTTTTTCAGTGTAATTCTTGCTTTGGCGCCCTCTTTTTTTTTTTTTTTTTGATTCTCTCTTTTTTTCTTTCCTTTTTGCGCCTCTCCTTCTCTCTCTTCTTTTTTTCTTTCCTTTTTGCAATCCTCCCTCCTTTTCTCTTTCCTTTCTGCCCTCTTTCCTTATTTTTCTTTCTTTTCTTCTGTCTTTCTGTCGTTTCATTTTTTCTTTTTTTCTTTCCCCTTCCCTTTTTTCTTTCCTTTTTCCGCCTATCCCTGTTTCTTTTATCTTGTCATTCTTTCCGCTTGCTCATTTGCAACCCCTCCTCCTTTCTTCTGTCTTTTCATTTTTCTTTCCTTTTTGCACCCTCCCCTCCTTATACCTTTCCTTTTTGCGCCCCCCCATCTTTTTCTACTCTTTCCCTTCTTTCCTCTTTCTTTTTCTTTCTTTTTTGCACCCCTTCTCCCTCCTTTTTAATTTTACTTTTGCGTCCCTCCTTTTCCTTTTCTTTTCCTTTTCTTTTTGCGTCCCTCGCTCTTTCTTTTCTCTTTCCTTTCTTCCCTCTTTCCTTCTTTTCTGTTCTTTTTGTACCCTCCCTCTTTCTTTTCTCTTTCCTCTCTTTCTTTTTTCCTTTGCGCCCCTCCCCCTTTCTTCCCACTTCTTTTCTCCCTCTTTCTTTCTTTTCTCTCTTTTTTCACCCCTCCCTCCCTCCCTTTTTTCTTTCTTTCTTTTTCTTTTTTTCTTTTTTCTTTCTTTTGTCTTTTCCTTTCTTGTTTTTCTCTCTTGCTTCTTTCTCTTTCCTTCTTTTTTGCGCCCCTCTTTTTCCCTACTTTTTCTCTCCCCCTTCTTTCTTTCTTTTTTCTCTTCTTTTCACTCTCCTTTTTTCCTTTCCCTTTTTGGCGCCCCTCTTTATGACCCCGGGGGCACGTGCCGGTATGCCCCCCAGATAAGCGCCTGGTAACATCTATCTACCTCATTATTGCTACGGTTTCTTGACCATTTTGGCGACATGCACATTGGTATATATATACTTATTCGGTCGTGAAAATCTCAAAAAAGCGGCGATAAATATGACACTTAAGAGAGTCAATTTTACACCCAACTTGAAGTGTAATGGAATTTTCGAAAATGAGTCCTCAGGTAAGCACCCTAGGTGTCAAAATGAACATGGCACCTAAAGGGTGTCAATTTTACACCAATACTGGTGTCATTTCGACGTCTTAAGGTGACCAACTGAGGACCCATTTTTGACACGTGCCTAAGTGTTAAAATGACACCAAATTAGTTTACAGTGTAGGTCTATGCTTTCTTCGGTAACTACTGTCTCGGCGCCCTTTTTAATCAGTTGACCCCAACATTTCAAACAACGTATAATTTGGACGACAAAAATAGGAAATACTACTTTCACCAAGCAATATTTGGTGTATTCTTTGAGATCTGCAAAAAAAGTTTACAAGCTTTAATTGCAGGCCAAGATATTTATAACAAGAGTCGACTTCCAATGGCTCCTATACAGACAGACTAATTTTCATTTACACGTACAGGGGTTGCCTTTACACTTTTAAATCCACCGGACAGAAGGACCAGTAAGTCTCAAAAATCCACAGGTCCTTCACTAAATTTACAGGTCCTTCAGAAGGACTTTTAATTCCAAAATCAGTGACAGCTTAAAAATACGATCAGACCGAAGGACCATCTATTGCTGAACTGGTCGGTCCTTCCGAAATTCTGTCGGTCGGGACCAACGGTCCGACGGTAAAGTCGAACACTGCACGTATGCGTCCTCCATTTCGGGAAATCATAACTTGTGTTTTACTTGTATTTGCAGTAGTGATGCACCGATAAGCCTTTCATAACCGATACCGATAACCGATTATATAATGAAAGTATCAATCAATCAATCAATCAATCAATCAATCAATCAATCAATCAATGATACAAGTACTTGCATAACATGCATACCCCATGAAGGAGTCTATTCGTACAGGGGACCCACGGCTTTACGTGACCGTCAGAGTAAAGTTTCTTGCCCAAGGAAACAAGGAGACGAAAACCGCCCGGCCCGGGGCTCGAACCCATAATATCTGAATTACAAGACCCGTGCTCTAACCGCTCGGCATCGGCCGATACCGATAAATATTTCACGTTATGAATGGTCTTGAAAACGAACCATGCACTAACACATCAGTGCATTTCACTTCAATAATAATACTGCTCGTGGTGATGTAAATACTTGCAATAAAATGCGAGTTTTTACATTTTAAAATCTAAATTTGTATTTTTATGCCTTGTATTCCATTTCTTTTTCTGACACATTTGCATTTACAATATACATGTATATAGTTTGTATACTAGTAGTTAGCGCTGGTGAGTGCATCTATAATTATAAGGTATATTTTGACCTACGCGAATGCGCTATAGTACGAAGACCCAGAGAGGACATGGTTAAAAAAAATCGAGAAAAAATATCACGTACGTACGTAATAATTATCACGTACGTACGTAATATTATCACGTACGTAATAATTATCACGTATGTACGTAATAATTATTACGTACGTACGTGATAATGAAACTGAGACTGAATGCATAATCAAGATGGCGGACAATGTTAGGGATGACCTTGTGCAGTTACACTTCAATTTACGGGCTTTACTAATAAATAAATACCATATCATTTGACTTCGAAGCATCGAATAATGGTGAACGAAAGACATCTGGAGAGAATTCTAAGAAAATTATCTTTACATCGATAGATAGATATGAGCCATATTATATAGGAGACCTTGGTCTAAGATCAATAAACTGCACCCCGAGTAACGGCTCTTATCTTTTCTCGAGATTTATCTCGTGGTAAGAGACTATAATCTGGATTCTGGAGATATATAGAAAAGCTTTGTTTAAAAATGATCCTTATCTCCAGTTAATAAAGCTTATCTCAGGAGAAGGATGATCCTTATCTCGGGATAAGAGACCCTCAACAAAGTTTATCTTAGTTAGGATAAGGATCCGTACCCGAGATAAGGGTCTCTTTTCTGGGGAGAAATATCTTTATCTTAATGTAAACTAAACTCGAAATAAGGGCCGTTAAGCGAAGTGGGGGTTCAGTGTTGTTATCTCGAGTTGAGGATCTCTGATTTATTGTTATTTTAAAGATAAGCTTTAATTTAAGGGTCGTTACTATATGATCCTTATCTCCAAATTATCTTGAACCCCCTAAAGAGACCCTTATCTCGAGTTAATATAGTTTATCTATATTTTAAAAGCATATCTTACGATAAGGACTCTTATCTCCAGATTGGAGGTCCTTATCTCGAGATAACAATTGAATTTCAAAAAAGCGGCTCTCATCATGAAATAACAAAGTTTTTCTTAGGATAAGGATCCTTATCTCGAGATAAGAGATTATTTTCTCGAAATAACAAAACGACACCCGTAACGGCTCTTATCTAGGGTTGAAAAGGCTCATCTAAGTTTAAGGAATCTTATCTTTAAATTACATAAGAAAGCCTTATCTCGAGATAACAAGTTGAACTTACAAATGGCCTTTACCTTATAATTTTGATCCTTATCTCCATATACCGTAAGAGACCACCTCGAGATAACAAGTTGAAACCGAGGTATATAAGGCTCCCTTGTAAAGGACAATACTGTATCCTAAAATAGGCTTTTGTCATCATCTCGAGGAAGCAAGCTTATCTTATGATAATGATCCTAATCTCTAGAAAAGATACCATTATCTCGAGCAAGATAAGTTGAATCCTTCAAAACGACCATTTTCTTGAGTTTGATAACAAAGATTACTTTAGGATAATGATCCTAATTTCCAGATAAGAGACTCTTATCTCCAGATAGCAAAGATGAACCTTAAATAACGACCCTTATTTGGAGTTAACAAAGCTTAGCTGAAGACACAGATACTTCTCTCCAGATAAAGGAGCCTTATCTCGGGTTCCACTTGCCAGCTCAAGATAATGATCCCTATCCTAAGATAAGCTATATTAACTCGAGATAAGAGTCTTTTAGAGGGTTCAACCTATCTCAACATAATTTGGAGATAAGGATCATTATCCTAAGATAAGCTTTGTTAACCCAAGATAAGGGTCGTTATTTGGGGCTCGGCTTTGTTACGTCGATAAGCAAGGGTCTTTTATAGTTGTTATCTGCAGATAAGGATCCTTATCATAAGATAAGCATTGTTGACTTGAGGTGAAGTGTTTTTGGTTCAACTTGTTATCTGGAGATTTAAAAAAATTCCGTTTCTACATCTGTATGCAGTGCCTGAAATATCCAAACATTTTATATTACAATCAATTTACAATGGTACTTTTATAACATCCCAAACGAAAAGGCTAGATGCGGCCCAAATTTGGAACCCTAGAAAACCACTGAAACCGTTTTTTAAATTTGGGTTAATACCATATACTTGTCGTACGCTTACTGAAAAATGCAAAAGATTATATCATATCCTAATTTACGACAGTATTTGACATTGGTTCTGTCCTTTTCTGTTCTGTTCTTATGCATTCAGTCTCACTTTCATTATCACGTACGTACGTACTTACGTGATAATTATTACGTACGTACGTAATAATATTATTATTAGAGAGTTTGCGATTACCACGTTTCACGGGACGGGGTACACAAACGTGAGCATTTTTAACTCACGTTTACGTAACGGTTCACGCCTACGCGCAATACCATAGATTGCCTATGTATATTTCATTATGTCGCCCTCTTAGCAAAGAGTTTTTGATTAAAGCAACGATTGCCTATTGTGGATGTTTCATGATGTCGCCCTCGTCTCATAATGGTCATAGCTGGTCATGATCCATAAATATATCTGATCGAGGGCGTAAATTCTTAAGCTAAAGAAATTATATGCAAGCTTATGATATTATGAATGGTTGGCTAGTTTTCAATAGAACTCACGTACGTATTGAACGAATAGCCACGTAAAAAGACTCACTTCAAACGGTTATTTCAACATGTGTTGCTGCTATTCACGTATTATTGATCGTTCACGTTCAGGGTATTGGCTTTCGCAAGCAGATGTGTAGAACTTAAAACTTTGACATAGAAGTCAATGCAAAATCAGAAAATCCCTACTTACGGGTGTGTAAGTGCGAAGTTTGCAACCCGTAATCTTTACAACCAAACGCAATAAAACTTCGATAAGTGCTGGATATGTATGTCTGTACATTATTCTTGCATGTGTTTATCTGATTTTGATAAAGCTTTTATTTAAAACAATAGGGGACATCGATTAAGTGATTAGTATTCACGTAACAGTGTACGTGAAATTCTGCAATATACGGTGTGCTGTATTGTTCAAGCAGGTAATGGTTGGCTGAATTTCAATAGAACTCACGTTTACGTTCGCGTTCGCGTTTGCGTTCTGGATGATCGCAAACTCTCCAGTACGTACGTTATTACGTACGTATTTTTTCTCAATTTTTTTTTTACCATGTCCTCTCTGGGTCTTTGTACTATAGTATGTCATTTGATTACGAATAACATACAAGTGCTAAAAGTGTGTATCCCATCTATTAATAACAGCACATCAGGTTAAAAAAAAGTTGTTCTCTTTTTGTTCTGCATAATGTGCTTAGATTAAGTAGTCGTTTACTTAAACTAATTATCGGTTGATGTTATCGGTAATTCGGTGTTTTTTACCGATTACGATTTAGAACTGATAAGGCAAATATCGGTCCCGATATATCGGTTACCGATATATCGGTGCAACCCTAATATATAGCATAAGAAAATGTAAGCAAAGTGAAAGAAATGTGGTTTCATCAAACTTGTGCATTTTGAGTTATTAATTAATTAACATTGCAAAACATGTTTTTTAGACAATAAAGACTGCCTTCTTATTTTTTAATTATTTTTTAATGTACCCTTGCGTTCCAAGTTTGTTAACATGATCAAGTCGACAAAAAGTTGTTAAGATATTAACCATTTTTTTAAATATTCTACTCTTCAAGTATGCCAAAAATTGGTATGACATGTATAAGTGGGTAAAATCATGCAGTGAACATCAAAATACTCCCGCAACGAACAGTAACCTTGTCTTGCATGCTATTATAGCTTATTATAATTAAATGTACTGTAAAACATGGAAATTTGGCTAGCATTTTAATATCGTTAGTATCGCAATTCGGACCCCCTCAAAATATAAAGAAGAAAGAACTAGTCATGCATACATGACACACAAGACGGCATTGACCTATGGCTTTTTAAACAATCTGTCTCACAAACCGATAAACTTTGGGTCGAGGGCTATCTATTGCCTAATTTGGTAGTTCTGGTATAGA
Source organism: Ophiothrix spiculata (assembly GCA_000969725.1). Lineage (NCBI taxonomy): Eukaryota > Metazoa > Echinodermata > Ophiuroidea > Amphilepidida > Ophiotrichidae > Ophiothrix > Ophiothrix spiculata. Next base: position 18,208 of record JXSR01S024224.1, read on the forward strand.
GAAGTCCCATTCATGCAAATGAGCTAAATGAATACAATGGCATGCTCTACCGCGCATATAACAGTGTACTCAACAACGGAATAAAGCTCATTATCCTCATTAGCATAAATGGGACTTCTTAATACCACCATTACCCCTAATTTTGGTCCTTATAAGATCAAGGGATCACGAATTATGGCAGTGACCTTGAAATGACCAAGATGACCATGGGTCATGATTCCTTTTTCAAAGATTTGGATAAAATTTTGTATGACTTTGTCTGGAGTGGAAAACCAGATAAGATTAAAAGAAAGACAATAATTCTGCCTGTGGAAAAGGGAGGTCTTGGTATGCCAGATTGTAAAATATTCTGTAAGGTGAT
>JXSR01S024224.1:67273-78007 GCA_000969725.1 Ophiothrix spiculata
TTGGGCAGCTTCTGCATTAAGTTGCATTTTTGTTCATCAAGTCCCCACACAAAACCAAGACCAAGTTCTAATTTGACTAAAACCTATGGGATCACCTATCAATATTTTTTTTTTCTTGACACATAATAAAATTAGACAAAAATCCTGGGCATCATATAAAATTCAGAGTTACTGCACATAATACCCACAAAACAAGATAATAATTTAAATTAACAAATAATAACTGTGACCTTAATATATTATTACTTTCTTACTAGCTCTAGAAGAAGCATCAAAATACTTCTTTTTTTCTAAGTTCTGCAAATTTTCTTCAAAGGTATTGGAAGTTTATTTGATACTGACAAATCAAAACAGATGTGAATATTAAAATGGTATCAATTAGATCTACCTTTTCAACGGGTTGATATTTCATGTATAATTCCTCATTATGTTGTTTTATATAACAGCTAAATAAATCTGTCACTTGATTGGCACATCTTGGGTCACATGCCATTGGTCATTTGGTCCATTTGGTAGTAAACATCACCAACTGTGCAATAGTGCTGTCACCAACTGTGCAATAGTGCTGTGCAAAATTTTTGATACATTGCACGGTTACTTTTTGGTAAGGGGCAACATCAGCCGCGGGCGTTATTTTAAATTGAGTACGCTTGCACAGTCCGCGGGCGGAGCATAAGACGCGTCGTTGCATTAAAGCCGGCATGTACAGTACCATATTTGTTGTCTCTGTTTGTTTTGTTTACAAAGACTGATTTAGCTGTCATATAAAACAAATAATGAATGTTTCTTATTCGTGTCAATGGAACAAATGTTTCATTCGCTGAAAGATCAAATGCCGATCATTTGATCTTTCACCTCATGAAATATTTGCACCATTGCACCCATAAACATTCATTATTTGTATAACAATTTGCTGGCGAATTGATAACTGAGTAGTCTGGGTAACCCTGCCAACCATTCACACAATACATACAGTTCACAGTGGGCTTCTTCATAGTCTCCACCTGACAAGACTATGGGCTAAACAATGATTTATTGGACATTTTATACAGAAATCCAGAGTACAGGGCACAATTGTTTGTTAATGCAAGCCCTGCCCTGGATTTTTGTTTACATTGTCCAATTAATTTTTGTTTGGCCTTTAAGCAAACACGCTTTGTAGATTAAGAAGTATTGCCATATGGGAGAGGATCTGATCTAGGCTTGGGTTATTGTTCATACATCTGCAGTTACCACATTAACCACAGGTAATTCATATTGATCCCACGGATGAGCCTTGTGTATGTGGAACGATTGCCAGGGTAATGGAATCAGATTAGGCCAAAAAAAAAATAGTTGTGTTGCCCTCACAGGCCCAAAGTGGTGGGGACGGCCAGGCCGGGTTTTTTTTTCCTTTCTTTTTTTTTTTAAATAACAATTACAGATGCCATGTGTAAATAGTGTGGGATACATGGTTGTTTGCTACTGAAAGATGAATTTCAGAACATTTTCGGGACTGGAAATCAGGCAAAATATTTGTGCAACTCAAGAAATATTAAAAATCAAGAGTTTTGATGAAAAAAAAAACAAAAACCCAGGTCGGGATTTTCCACAATTTCGACCCGGACGGAGGAGGGCAACACAACAATTTTGTTTTTTTGCCTTATGACATCACTTCAACAGACAATTCTTTCATGAAATGTATCAACATACATAGTTTGTGCAGTTGAATGTGAACTGAGCACTCTATATATTCAGAGGGATGATATTTTGTATACATAATTTTATAAACCACTCTTGAAATTTTCAATTATTTATCGCCAAGTAACCCACATTGGTAGTATCATAATATTGCAGTTCGATATAAACTGAGAACTCTATACAACAGAAAGATGATATTTCATAAGAATATGTGTACACCACACTCGGATTTTACATTATTTGTACCCAAACTTGTACATCATGTGAACTTAGCACTTTAAAAAGCCTTGGTATGACAAATTGTGTACCTGCTAGCAAGTCATTGGTAGGGGTACATTTATGATTTGGTCACACAATAACCAGCGTCTGAACAATCGTATAGATCGATAATCGTAAAGAAGCCGCAAGCCTGAAAACACTGGTATGACATCGATGATAGCTTGCGTTACCCAGTTTGTCATCGGTCGGCCAACAGTTGTTATGTGACCAAAGCATAAGTCATTGTTAACAAGCTGTAAGATTTGAATCCCAAAGAACATGGTTTGGTACCTCTCACCGGTTCACAAAAATCATGCGGTCTTTACACGGACACCTTCCAGTGACTGACTCATAATATGCCATCTCCTACTCGTCGTCTTCTGAACTTGGGTCGGACAGGAAGTCGTAAACACACTGAAAGCCCTGTCGCAAGGTTATGTGACCAGGGCATACCTCGAGACATCTCAGAGTGGTGCAAAAGAGAATAATCTGGTGAATCCTTGTCTAATATCTGACGTTGAAAATGAAACTGAAGTTACAAAGACATGTTTGTTACAGCTAATAGATACATGGGTTCTGGATGAAAAGTTTGTAAAATATATGGAAATCCATTTAGATACCTGCAAAAGAACTGTTCGAATCTACACTGACTTTCCCTCTACCCTATGTACAAATTGGCAAAAATTTTGGAGAATCTAAATGGATTTGCATATATATGAGGATAATCAAGCCTCAGGCCTAAGTATTCTCCAGAAATTTCCTGATTTATTCAGGATATTTGTTGATAATTTCCTGTACAAAAGTATTGGAAAGTCCTTTTTCAGGAAATTTCGTTTTGTTTGTTAGTACTTGTTCTCATGCCTGAAGCTTGAATTGATTCTTAAATACCTAAATTTCTGACTCAAGTTGTACATGATTGGTATTCAAATTGCTTTAAACCATCTAAAATAGAGCCCGTACCCCCATTAATTCCTATGGTACCTACTCCAATCAATTTGTGTAACTTGGTGGTAGATCGCTTGATGATTTAAGGCTGGTCTTTTCTGTCACTGTGTCTGGTGCTGGCATTGGAATGGCTACGTTTTGTGGGTCCGATGATGAGGGAGGTGGCATTGCTATAGGCTCCTGGTTCGATGCCTTGCCTGGCTGTGTTGTGATTGGTTCACCATCGGCAGCTTCTGAAATGAAATAAAATCAAGGAGCAAATTTAAGAATTTGATTAACAGATCCAAACCAAGAAACTTAGGCTTGGCGTCCAAAGACATTCGCTTGCCCGAGTGACATTCGCTCACCCTACCAAGAAAACTTCAATCTAACGGGAAGCGACATTCGCTTAAAACATTTCACGACATTCGCTACACTTCAGATTGAATTGGAGCGAAGATAGCTCTGAATATTCTTGGGTTTGTTTATTCAATAATTATAGCACTACAATATGCGCGAGTGACATTCGCTTTCATCGATTGAAATGATGTTCGCGCAATGAGAGCGACATTTGATCTCCGTTTTAGCGAATAAGTCAGAGCGAATATCAAGACTGAATGTCACTCGGTCGAGCGAATGTCTTTGGATGCCAAGCCTTATCTTCACAGTCTCTTAGAGCAGCAGGAGGTAACCATGCTCTTGCTATTACTACCAAGGAAATTACAAAGGACAATCTACCCTTGCTGTCATCTTGTTGTCGCTAATGGAGCAGAGTTATTGTACCTTCTGATATGTTCGTGCTTTGGCCCGATATATCCAGGCAGATCACGTAAATCTTCACTTGATACGATACAACATGTGCATTACCACTTGCTCTGATCAAAGTATGCCAAATTTCCCCCCTAATCCGTTCTAAATAATAATAATAATTCCGGCATTTATATTGCGCCTTTTGCCAAAGGATACAAAGCGCTGGCCATTATTATTACCCCGTAACAAGGGAATCATCGGATCCACTTCGCCTTACACTAGGCCACTTGCAGCCAATGACCAAAGGCGCAGACCTATCAGCACTTAGGATGTGATATTCCCCCCTTAACAGCTCCCCAATGCGCTTGGGTCGATGAGGCAAGTGTGATAAAGTGATTTGCCCAGGATCACAACACGTTGATGCTAGCGGGGCTCGAACTCACAACCTTCCAATTATGAGTCCTGCACTGTTCCGCTAGGCAACACGCGCCCACCCCTGAAGACTCTTGAAGTGTGGCACATGGAGCTGCAAATTTCCAGAGGTACAATAACTCACCCTCCATGAGCAACAATCCAAGATGGCTGCCATCCCATAGGATTTGCTTTTGTGAGGTAGTGGCCCTAATATATGTTCCATAAGCGTATGCACTGGGGGCATATGGTCCTGGAGCATTTACACGGCAGCCATATCAAATGGCGGCGAGTACCGATTCCCCTTTTTAATTTCCTTGATTACTACCGATAAGACCACTAACCTTTTCCGTTCTGTTCATCATCATTGATAGATAATAATAGAAGTCCTCCTCCTTTAGCCACACACCCAACCCCCATCATTGACATTGTATGGCAGATCATGTATAAATTAGAACCACTAACCTCTGCAGTCATCGTCATCTTGATAGATGATATCATATCCAACATGTCCTTCTTTGGCCGTCACCCCCATCACCGTACTGTATGTACCAATAGACTACTAACCTTTTCCATTCCCTTGGTCATCATCTTGGTAGATGATATCAGTCCTCCTCCATCATGTCCTCCTCCTTTGACCCTTACCCACCTTCATAACCATAAACCAATAAGACTACTAACCTTTTCTGTTCTCTTCATCATCATCTTGATAGATGATATTGAAGTCTTCCTCCATCTCTAGTTTGTTTTTTAAATTAGTCTTGGCATGTTTCATCTTTTTTTTTCCCTTTTGCCTTGTGTTATGTTTTCTAGGGCATCCCTTTAATTTGTTGTTCTTCAATATTGGGTTTTTGCCTGTTGTTTTCACCAAATGTTATAAATAAAAATCATGTCTTTGGCTTACACCTCCTTACCCACCTTCATAACCCAGGGGGGTAACTGGATATTCTGACCAGGAAACCACCCGTGTTACCAAAAAAATGAGACCTGCACTTCATTTAAGCGAGTAAACACAGCAGAGTTGAACAAGTTGAGCAAAAAAAAAGGAGTAATTTAATACTCCATCTGGAGACATTGATTTTAGTGTTACCCGTCATCCGTGTAATTTGTTTTATTGAAATCAATTTGACTATTGGCTTGAAAGGCTTGACTGTATTCGTGGCTTGTTCAACTCCGCTGTGTTTACTCGTTGAAATGAAGTGCAGGTCTCACTTTTTTGTTAACGTGGGTATTTTCCTAGTCAGAATACCCAGTTACCCCCCTGGGCTTCATAACCATATAGCAATTAGACCAACCTTTTCCGTTCTCTTCACCATCATCTTCTTGATAGATGATATCGAAGTCCTCCTCCGTCATGTCCTCCTCCTTCGGCCCACATTTACCGCAACAGCAAAAGCAACACAGACAACAACAGAAGCAGAAGCAATAACACGTAGCGAAGAAACATATTGTACTTGTTATCTGAAATGAAAAACAAACAGAAATTTATGAATGAAAACCAAGAAACTTAAAAAATTGAACTGTGTATCAAAGATGTTCCTGAAAATTTTAGATGTTAACATCTACTTTTATATGAATAATCTTTATCATCATCATAAGGCAGGCGACAACCAGTTTTCTCCAGCCTATTACGATCAAGAGCTATTTCAGCTAACTTTTCTGGGCTCAGCATGTACTCTGCATCTTCCAAAAGGTTTGGAATGTATTGCAGAAAAGGGTCTGCTGTCTTCCTGGTTTCTTTTCCCATGTGGTGGAATGTATAGCGCATACTCTTTGCATGGTTAATCTTTAGGCATCTGGAGCACATAGCCCAAAAATCTTGAGCTGAAGAGACTAACTTTTTCCACTAGTGGTGAAGCATGCGTAAGATCATATACTTTGATCAACACTAAATAGGCAGGAATTATGAGGCTTGTCTTCATCCGCAAGTAAAGATAATCCCACTTACACGCGCGGCGTAGATACTGATGCGCCAGTCACACGAACAACGCGTGCTGCGTCTCCTGCATTTATGCTGTGCCCAGCTACGCACGTGCTTATCTGTATCAATTCACGATGTGAAGAGGCCCACCTATTTGGTGTTGATCAAAGTATAGATGGAGGCATTGGTCACTCTATCGATCCTTTTGATACCAAAAATAATGCTATAGTAAGAAGTACCATAGGCATTGATCTCATTTTCCATTGGCCTGCAGGACCTATGAATCACAGTCACAGCTAGGTTCTTAAGACAAGGGGAGGTTCAAAGTTCACTGTTCAAACAACACTTACACTAAAGCATCTACAAGCAACAAGGGAGAAAAGATCAACATTTTCTTCTCCTTTTTGCTCTGTTAATTATATACAGTTCAAATGATCCGTATTCAACATAAATCTGCATACAACCGCTAGGGTTCAAAGGTTAGGGTTCACAGGGTTAAAAATACTTACCCTAAAGCATTTACTATTAACAAGGAAGTAGAGGTCGACATTTTCTTCTCCTATTTGCTCTGCTATATACAGTCCAAATGACCCATATTCATCGTAAATCTGTCTCTTTTTCTCGTCATTTAGAACTTTGTGCGCTCTGTTAATTTCTTTAAACTGTAAATGGACAAATAATAAAACACAAATGATTAATTTACAATTTTGGATATTGAAGATCAATCATAGACATTTTACAGACAGACAAACCTAACAAATCTTCATGTCTAAAATGGGAAGTTTTCATGTGGATTTGAACCCGGGATGTCTAGTACCCAGATAACACATTCAGCGCGGCAAGCCACCAGAATGTTGCTACAACTGGGGTTCTCTCTAGATATGATTGGCTACACACCCCATCCACTAAAAGCGTTGAAAAATTGTCTTATTTTCACCAGTTCACGCTGTCGACATCTTGTTGATGACATCTGATTTTATTACTTTACTGAAATGGGATATTGTAAGATTCAGCGGGGTAAGGGTCAACATGCAGAAGACCATACACTCTGAATTTTTGTTTAACTCATTTGTTAAGACTTCCACTTTAACAGGGGCAACACTGCATTTGCTCACACCTCTTTCCCCCTTAAAAAATCTTTTTCTGATAATGTCAAGTCTGGCCCACCCTGGGGGCACCCAACTTTGGTGTCGGTAGGGGTGTGCTGCCCCTATATCTTAAACCCTAGTCTAGGGAGCAGAAGATCAGCTCCAAAAAGGGGGTCCTGGTCTAGAGAACTGAAGTAACCAAAAAATGACCCTTGAGAACTAATTTTTTGGGCAAAATTTGGGCTCTGGAAGCAAAAATGTCTTAAATTTTGCTTGAATTGAGGGTCTTGGGAACTAAATTTACAAAAAATGAGGCTAGGAACTGAAATTGTTTTGAAAATAGGGCTTGTGAAAAGATTGTACTTGAAATGGGGGGTCTAGGGAGCGGCAGGCAAAGCGTGAAAAGGGGGTTTTAAGGGCTGCAGATACATGTACCAACTTTCTAGGTTAGTGCCCCCCCCAGGTGCCCACCTCATTTGACCTCTCTCCCTCAAATAACTTGTCATTGTTTCAGTTACATGTAGGAAGAGAAGATATTGTGTGCATCCCATCATGCATTGCTTCCTGTAGAATTGTTTGTATAGGGAATTATGTGAGTAGTTAGTGATGAAATGCCCATAAATCAATGTTGTAATCTTGCATTTTGGTCATATTTCATCACTAACTACTTATGACTTCCTGTACAAAATTGTCCATAGGAAGCGATGCATGATGGGATACACACCATACATTTGTATCTTCTCTTACATGTAGGTATCCCAAGCATAAAACTACTATTTGTTTACCTACATTTGCTACTGATATCACAGTATCAAAATTCTTTCTCAATCTGTTCTAAAGGTCAAGAGGATTGCGATGACAATTATGTCACTTCCCAGAACCAATAAACTCGCATTCAATGCCTGGTAAAACTATTTACGTTAATGTTTAACCAAATATATTTCATCAAGATATAATGTTTGCTGATATGGCAGTCAAGATCAAGATCACACACAACTCATCAGTTCCATTCATCATTCAAGATTGAAAATCTGATTATATTTGGTTGGAGCTTCCAGTTTCAGTTTTACAAACAAGATTTATAGGCCTATGTAGTACATGTACATAGAATAACTCTATTTTTATTTTTTGATTTAAGTTGGGTTTTTTTGGGGGGGAGGGGAGGGGTTGGGGCAAAGGTTGTTAAACGGTACATATTTTGCGTGAAAATTTTAAATTTCTGTTTATGATCTTTTAAAATCAAAGTACTGTGCAGTGTTGTCAACAGAGATTTTACATGCTACAAGAAATGTATATGTTTTTTTCAAATTTTGATAAAAATTCCCATTTTTGTACTGGATATTGATTGATTTAAAAAAAAACATCTTAAAACTAAAGGGTAAAAATCAGTACTGGTAAAAATTCAGAGTGCAGAGTGACCCGTCACTCCCAGCATACCTACATCCTTGACAGTACGGCAAAATTAATCGACTCTGGCAAATTTATAGTGCATTGTGGACAGACAAAATAAGTTACAAATATTTCACATTGAGATTCATCAAAATTTAATGTGACTTGCTAATTTGAAAAAAAAATAGCAAGTTGGCAAAAATATACATAAACTTTGGATTTCCTTACTCAATGTAACAAATAGTTACAATTTTTGGTTGGCATTAATAACATTTTTAAAAAGGAAAATTCATGCAATTGAACCCTTGAACAGGCAAGTATACATAATTTTTGCTTTAAAAAACATCATTATTTGAATCAACTATATACTGAAAACAACAGAAAACAACAAAACTGAGTAGGAATAAAGTGACCATCAAAATACAAGGAAAACTTCTTAAGGGGGGGGGGGTAATGTAGCTAGACTTTCTTCAACCCCAAACCAAACTATTGATAAACATTCTGCCGAGAAGGCTGCATATTATATGATATTTTACTAGATATAGGTCAATCAAATAACATGCTATCCTGAAAACTCGATTGTTAAATCTTTCTTCAAATAAATATTTTTGTCACAAAGGAGACTTCCAAGAAATTGTATTACAGCGGTGGGCCAGTGGCTTCGTATCAAGTTCAGAAACCTATTAGCCCACAAATGAAGCAAATAACACCTAGCCCATCCGCATCTGTCATCATTGCCTACACCATACAATTGGCTTATTAACAACCCGTCTCCCCTTCCCAATTTATGTTTCTTTGGGGGATAAGGAAGGAACTCCTTAAGTTCCCTGGAGTGTCTCGGAGGCAACCTGATACCGAGCCACAAATTTCAAATTTCCTGATTGTCTTTTGTAGACAAACTTGAGACCAATTACAAATCAACTGATGTGTATTTTGATATCTTTTGTGTGACTCTAGATAGCTGCCAGTCCACTTTCCCTTTTTGAGACAGAGGATAGGGTCAAAAATACTAACTTTAAGTAAAAAGCACTCCTTTAGGAACTGGCACTCGTTTTGGACTTGGTACTCTTTTGGTCTTTTACTACTTGTTTTCGTACTTCTTTTGTCCAGAAGGAGTGCATTATCATTGATCAATTTAAATCAATTAACAAAACAAGTGCCAGTTCCAAAACAAGTACTTTTTAGTTTACATAGAGAGTATATTTAATTTGAAATCTTGCATAGGTATAGAAAGTTCTAGTTCGAGTTCTAGTCTTGAGTTATAATATTGATTTTTTTCAATGGCGTTCAAACAGCTAGCTAGGTGGACCAACTGTACTTTAGGTCCCATCAAGAATTTTAGGGTTAGTGTTAGGGTTAGGTTTAATTTAGGGTTAGGGTTAGTTTTAGGGTTAGGGTCTAGTTTTTGATGGGACCTAGGCTAAAGTATACTTTTTCCAAACAGCTTTCTGGAATTTTGAAAGAGCTCCTTTGCATCAGTCGTAATTTCAAAAGAAATCAAATGAGAAGTGAAGCAAAGACATTTCGTCCCGATTTTTCACGTGGGTTTGCACATTTCTTTCGAATTTTTCCTGAAACGTTTTCGTACACCCAAAATAAATTTTAGTCGTACACCCAAAATAAATTTAAGTCGTATTTAAAAACTGACAAGCAAAATAAAAAATAAAAAGTTTGAAGGTTTTAAGTAATTTTTGCACATCTTTTGACACGATTTTCAGCTTTTTTCCTGTCTAGCAGTCTTGCAGCTGCTCTCTAATTTTTCTTGTCCTTCCCGAATTTTCCCGCTTGCTGTCACGATTTCCTGCTCTCCTGCTTTCCATTTTTTTGTCGGGGGGGGGGGGGGGGAACCATTTGCCCTATGCTGCCTACGCCACTGGGTTGGCCAGGATTCACGTGAGTTGCAAGTGGTGAGTTGCCAGTGAGTAGAAAAATCAGCGGAAGAGCTCAGAACTGTTATAAGTCCTCTTGAAAGTTCAACTAGTTGTGAGCGATGCCAAAAAAAATTAAACAAATAAACAAACAATGAGAAAATCACCTAGCAGTAGGATTTGTAATGTAATGAGTTACTCCCTTGGGTAAGTCTATTTCCACTGATCAAAGATAGCAGAATATATAACAAAATGGCAACAAATATAATTATTTCAAAATTGAAATGACCTTAATTTTAAAGGGACATTGGACAAGTTCAGCATCATCCCCAATTTTTTCTCCGAGCATTTTGAAATGTTTGCATCATTTGAAGCATTAGTGGTAATAATGACAGCATACAAAGTTTCATTGTCAAATTCAAACCCTATATACCAAAATATTAGA
>JXSR01S024224.1:130425-142259 GCA_000969725.1 Ophiothrix spiculata
TTGAACACGTCGGTCATCGGCCTGATCCAATGGTCAATTGCCAATCTTAATTTGCCATTGGTTCTCAAGTAGTTTTGGCAGGACCAACAACATACCAAGTGGTAAACCATCAAGTACCACTCCGCCTTTGTCTCGAGAAAGAGAGACATCTTGAAGGACACTTAAAAAAGGTGTCAACACCATCACACCTTAGATGACGAGCTCGGGACGGAAGGGGCTCTCATGTTGACATGGTGTTTGTGTATAGACCATTATTTTTCCCACATTTGGGATACAGATGAAACAGCCAACTTATCCGAAATTCGGTGTATGGGTTTGAAATTTGCTATGGGTAAAATTTTGCGTTTTTTTAGCAAATTTCACCTAAGCACACTATACCGTATCGAGGTAGCTCTAGTTCAGAGCTGAAAATAGACTGAAAGATTTGTAATACTACCCTTTCTATACAATATTATCTGGCTCTTCTAAATACTGTACTGGAATTTACCCTAGAATTTTTTATCAAATTCTCAAATTGATTTTTTACTCCGGGAGGGTAGAACTCGGGGGAGGGTAGAACTCTGAATAGAACAGCTGCTTTATATAGTCTGAAGACCAACTGTTATCATTTTAAAATGTACTAACATTTCATTCAATGTAGATCTAGCATTTTTGGGCCTAAACCTGGTATTTCTCAAACCAAGCACATTTTGAAATTAAAATCAAGCTCCTCAGAGCTATATCGAGGTGCAGTTTGCTTAAAAAGCACGCAAATTAAGTAAAATATCGTGCCTTTTCTATCAGAAATGTTATATTAATGGTGAAAAATGAATCCAAAACAGCAAATTAAAAACCAACTCAATCGTTGGCAGAAAAGTAAGAATTAGGCCTAATGTAGGAAAACAAAGTAGGCCAAACTTAATACATATACTAACAATATTGAACAATCTCACCAAACTGCAAGTACACTAACCATGGAAAAACTCTTTTTTCCATGCACTAACAGTAACAAAATAAAAAATAACACTATTAAAAGACACATTGCGCTATAATGCATTATATGACTTTTACACCCGTGTTATATTTTAACATCTGGCTGGTTTGCAGTTTGTCGAGTTGTTCCATCTTGTTAGTTCTTTTATTAAGTTTGGCTTAACTTGTTTTCTTACATTAGGCCTAATTATTATATTTCTCACCACATTGAGTTGACTTTGTTTTTTTCTTTTATTAACTTTGCTCTAAGTAACCTTCTGTATCAAATTTGTTCCTTGATGTGTATTTTTCCTTGTACGTTAGATCTACTTTAACATATTTGTTGAATCAAAAGTAGTAAATGATTTGCTAAGTCAGATAGATTCGAATGTCTGCATACAAATTCAGTTTGTTAAGACCACCCCCCCCCCCCTATCCTCTCTGACGAGTGTGTCACATGGCAGGGCGGATGATTGACGTGATATGGAGTGATAGCCAGCCAATTATTGCATCTCTGATTGGATTGATGGAGGAGCAATGGGAGTTAGCAGACCACCATCTTGGAAAGAGGAAATGGACTGTACCAAATTTTAATATAGGGGTTTCGATTGGCGTCGAGTGTAGGCATATATTATATGGGCCTATATATTTTCTCATCCGTTGATACTGCGCTGCGGGCTGAATAAATAAATAAATAAATAATGATAATTATAATAAAATAATGGTGATAATAATGAAGCTATGTGTTTTTATACATAATCTTACAAGACTAAACTTACAAGACTAACTCTGACTTAATAAACTCGATCATTTCTGGGTCTTTTCGACATAAATGTTCGAGTTACATAAATTTATAATTGGAATTTTGAAGTTTGTTTAATTCTTGAATTGCAAAAATTTTATGTTCAAATCCCCTTCAAATATGTCGACAAAAATTGATGAAATATTGAGTGACAATGTTTTCCAACCACGACCTTCAGCATTTATTGCAAATTCCTTTTCACTTTGACAAATTTATTCTTATGTGGTTGATTGTCATATTTTACATATTCCTACATATCAATAAGATGATACAGCAGACTAAAGGAAACAAATTAATCACAAAGAATTAGCTCATTAACTGCAAAATCAAAACATACGTTAAAAATTGCTTCCTTTTCTCGTGTGTTTAATCCATAATAATTGCTTTTTAATCGGCTACTCTGTAAACAATTGAAATACCTTTAATACTAGTCATCATTTAATTGCATAAATATTTATTCTAAATCTGCTTTTTAAGGTCATTAACGTATGTAAGCTTATTATATTGCAAAGGTTGCCGCATATATTGTTTTCGTAAATATATACTATTTCCATGATATAATAAATCTGCGTTTGTATTTAAGGTCATTTTACTCATTCAAGTTTAGCGTATTCCAGCAGATTACAATCATTCTTACTATTCTTTCTACATAATTTCAGCAGATGATATTAATAATTATCTTTATGTACCGTTGAAATATGTCCAACTGTTTATAGTTTATCAAATGTGTACATGGTCCACGTTTGAACTTCACTTAAGTAACTGAACAAAAAAGTTATAGTTCGGAGACAGTTTGCGTGAGCGTTCACCACTTATAATTTATAATTTCCCCTTGCAGAAATCTTTCTTATTTATCTGAGAATGAAAGGATTTTAGTTTTCAAGTATATAAATTCTATATATAAAGTTCTATACCTGTTTTTACAAAAAAAATTGTCATATTTGGCAAACTTCGCTTACACCTTTATTGAAACGTATACAATCTTACCAGTTAAAATCACGAATAAATAATGATTCAGTTTATTTTATTTTAGCAAATCCCGGTAGCAAATCAAATTTGAAATATTGCTCTACTCCATAAATCATCCACTGCATCATTTACCTTTGACAAAAATGGACTCGTCCATCGAATACGTCAAAAAGATAATAGGCATAAGTGAATGTGTTTGCCTCAGCTCTGTCATAAGTTGACGTCCATCAGTCAGTCATCAACGAACAGTCAGTCAAGAAACCCGTCCAACAGGGCATAGCATTTGCAACGCGACTCGGGAGTTTACTCATTGTATACACACTCGTCTGAGTTCGCCTTTAAGTTTAATGACACACCATACTACACTACTAAAAAGTTTTGTCATTTTCTTAATACTTTCTCCACACGAGAGCTGAATGCTTGTCATTTTTGTTAGTCGTGGAAAGTTTTACTAACATCGCTAGAGATATTATCCTTGTGCTACTTTTGAAGAAGGAATAATCTTATCATCATACTTTTAATTTTTCTCGGAGATTGGATTTCCAGATAGAATCTTTTACTACTAAATGCACTTTTCTGAAGTGTATACATTATTTTTTGTAACTTGATGGACAAATTGCTTTGATTTGTTCTTCTGGATGGACTGATTATATTGAATTTGTAAATTTTCACAGCGGATAGTGGATATACAGTAAGCCAAGATGTATCTAGGCTGTGTGTTTGTTTCTTTTCTGAACCTATTTCTTATCGTCCAAGGATTTTCAGTAGACCTATCTGGTCGGATCACCAAACCAACTTGCGTGGACATCCCTCATGACCTGTCTCTTTGTCAGAACATTGGCTACAACCAGATGAGAATGCCAAATCTTCTGGACCACGACACCATGTCAGAAGTAAAACACCAAGCACAAAGTTGGGTGCCTTTATTGCTTCAAAACTGTCACGAAGACACCCAGTTATTTCTTTGCTCACTTTTCGCACCCGTTTGCTTGGATAGGCCTATATTTCCTTGCAGAAGTCTCTGCGAGGCTGTGAAGAGTGGTTGCCTAGGGATTATGCGACAGAATTGCTTTGAATGGCCGGAGATGCTACAGTGTGATAAGTTCCCACTTGATAATGATCTTTGTATACAGAGTATTGAGAGGAACACCACGGAGTCTGCGGAATTCAACATGATGCAGCCAGGTAAGTTACATGTAAGAACGCAGTATGTGTATTTCACAATACATGTAAGTTGCTTTCTTTTACCATTTGAATATTCGTGCAGAAATTAGCAGATTTTGCTCCTTCATATTTCAGAATACATGTAAGTTGCTTTCTTTTACCATTGGAATATTCGTGCAGAAACTTCAGATGATCAAAATAATATTCTGCTCCTTCATATTTCAGAATATCTGTAAGTTGCTTTCTTTTACCATTTGGATATTTGTGCAGAAATTAGCAGAAGATCAAATATTATGCTCCTTCATATTTCAAAATACATGTAAGATGCTTTATTTTACCATTTGAATACTAAAGTATTTGTGCAGAAATTAGCAGAAGATCAAATATAATGCTCCTTCATATTTCAGAATAGGCCTATCTGTAAGTTGCTTTCTTTTACCATTTGAATATTCGTGCAGAAATTAGCAGATGATCAAATATAATGCTCCTTCATATATTTCAGAATATCTGTAAGTTGCTTTCTTTTACCATTTGAATATTCGCGCAGAAATTAGCAGATGATCAGTATGATACATCCATGATATGTACATACGACCTTCTAGCATAGAAGCAGATTTAAGTAAAACTCATCTTTGATGGAAGTATCTGCTATGTTTTATCTTTGCGCTTACTATGTTTTTGCTTTGTATGGGAGATATATGTTATGGGCAATTTTAATATAAACCTGGCATGGGAGTTGGTTGATGTTAAATGGGGCGTATAATGAAAGTATATACTATGTTTTATCTTTGCACATACTTTGTATGGCATAGTCGAAGTAGTAATAGTATTGGATATCCCTCCTTTTCTTTCAAGAGCACCCCTTCTTTGCAGAATCTTCTGTTGAAGGGTCCATGCGCGAGAGTCCGAATAAGGACCATATCTATATTACGGGCGATTTCAATATAAACCTTCTAGCATGGGAATTGACTGAAGTGAATTTAATAATGAAGTATCTATGTCGGGCTTCCTGTGAATTTGACGCAACTCAGTATTTTTCAGGGATGGTTATGGATTTTTGTAATTTTGCCTGAATTTGCCTGAAAATGTGAATTTCCCAATACTTTTGTACAGTGAAGATCCAAGCATTTTTGCCTGAATTCAGGCAAAAACC
The DNA here is from genome assembly GCA_000969725.1 of Ophiothrix spiculata. Classification (NCBI taxonomy): domain Eukaryota; kingdom Metazoa; phylum Echinodermata; class Ophiuroidea; order Amphilepidida; family Ophiotrichidae; genus Ophiothrix; species Ophiothrix spiculata. The sequence continues at coordinate 135,465 of JXSR01S024224.1, forward strand.
TGAAGATAATCATGCCTGATTTTTTCAGTTATACATTGCCTAAACTTTTCCTAATTCTTTTACATTTCCCTTGACATGTATTGGTCTTTGCAGTTACCCAAAGTCAGGATAAAAATAAAACTTTTATTTTTATCCTGACTTTGGGTAACTGCCACTTTTGAAGTTCAGTGTAGCATTATCGACGATGCTCACGCTCGTTTGACCGTCTGTTGGTTGGTTTGTTGGTTATGTGACATCCCTCCTCTTATATTAGGGAAATCGAGTAGAAACTCGTCAATCAACAAAATCCGAACCTTTGGTGAAGATGGTAGCTGCAAGAACATCGTTTTACTACCTGTCACAGCAACATGCAGTCTCTGAGATACCCAGAGCTCGTCTCTCTTAACAAACCCAAAATTTTCACCATGAACGAAAAACTTCACAAAAAACAAAAACTGCAAGTTCCCTCTGATTTCAGTTTACCTTCTTTATTTATTGAACATACATATGTACATTGAAGAAATTACACTGCAAATTGTTTTTCCTTTTTACCCTGAAAATCTATTCCAAAATATAATACACCCAACAGGGTCTTTGCAGCTAAGATAGCAGAACTTGGGGTATCGAAATTGTTTCCAATTTCCTTCAGAATTACCTTAGCGTCGTGTTGAAAATCTGTAACATATGCAGGGTACTGAATCATCCGTTTATAGACCCAGCATGGGCTGTTAGGATAATAAATCATGCACATTTTGATGACATATGTGTGAACTTTTCCTTGTCGATCATACCCAGGAGTCTAGCCTAAAATAATACGCTATCATGCTCAGCTCACTTGTGTCTTCATCCGTCATGTTTATTGTAAATCCCATAGGATCACGGAAGATATTTAGTACACAATTTGTAAGTCATTTTTTCATCCTCAGTGCAGTGTTAAGACTGGTCTGGGTCCTATTGTTCTGGCTTTATGTGTGGTAATCTGGATCTCAACCCGATTTTGAGCTTATGGGAGGATTGAAATTTGGCTTAATCGGGTTAGCCAAAATATCTTTTATGAATGGAAATTTCACCATGGTATAATAGGGGAAAGGTTTAGGCTAAATCTTCATCTCTCGACCATGTTAATGATACATCACAAATACCTGTTAGACATCAAGTCTCACCCAGGAGCTATATTAATGGAATGAGCTTGACCAATAAGTTAAAGAATGACAAATGATTAATCAAAATCAAACGACCTTCTTTCTATTGAATACTTGCTGTCCTAAATGTTTGCACTCTTACCGATATTTTTGATCTATATATTTTTTACTCAAGATCATGCAAGCAAGAATTTACTTTGTTTATATTAACTTTTAGGTGCAAGCTATATATCATGTCTCTTGTAATATGAGTGCAAATATGATCTTAGTTTATATTTAAACACGAAGTTATTATAGTAAACTATACTTTTACTATACATATGATAACTCCATGATTTATCATATTTATCTTTAGCATATAGTAAACTACACCTTTACTATACGATAACTCCATGATTTACGAATTTGAAAACGGGACAAATTTTTACAACATAGTAATATAAACTTGCAATTGGATTATTTCATAAATAGTCTAAATTAAAGGGGCATTGGACAAAATTTCGAACTTTTATTTATGGATGATTTAAACTTCATATGCTAGAAAATAACAGTCAATTACCAGATATCGGGAAAATTTTGATCAAAACCTTCAGAAAAGTCAAAAATTTGAATTTTGTTTTGTTTATTGATCTTGGGCATGAGGCTATTCTCTAAATGTATCTATTGATGATATATACCAAAAAGATCCACATTTTTGTTTGTAAAGTATTCCTTTCACATCATAGATTGCAGATAAATCATAAGAAGTTTGGAGTTTGCATTAAATCTCCTGAGAAGGCCATTTTTAAAAATTCAACAATAGAGGGCAGTATTTATCGTTGTCGACAACGATAATTAATTAAAAATAACAGAATATCTAAAAAAAAAATTGCATGCTGTCATTATTACCGCTGGTAATACTTCAAATGATGCAAAAATCTCAAAATGTCTGGGGAAAAGTTTGGGAATGATGCTGAACTTGTCCAATGCCCCTTTAAATCTGGGAGTCTTGAATAGTTAAATGTCGCATAAAAGTTTGCTCCCAAGTATTCAGAAAACAAAATATCCAGATAGGAAAATGATTTTACGTACAGTCGCCATAAATGTCATAGTGAATGTCTGACTGTATAAACATAGCAATTAGCAAACATTGAATGCAAATACATCATTAGCCACTTCATTACATTTGATGTGAAATGAATTTTGTATCTTGTCGAGGCAAAACCCACTATGTTTGGGCAAATCAGGCATTCTGTTCCCAAACAAGGAAAAATCGTACTGTACAATTGGGGTCGGACTTTTTTTTTTTTGACTTAGGACACCACCCTGAAAACTGGTGAGGCATTCTGGAGTTAGACCATGTACACATATATTTGATTGATTTGTGGTTTAATTGAATATTGATTGATCTGTCTTCCCCCTATCTGTGTCAGTTGATTGATTGATTGATTGATATGATATGATATGATAACTATTTTTTTGAATTTGAATTTTAAGTTTCTTTTCAAAAAAAAATATAGGATATATACATTGCCTTATGCTCTTTAAAAAAAAAAAAATAACCATACAAGAAGACAGAAATAGATAAGTTTAGAAGTAGAAATAGATAAGTTTACATACATAGAAATTACAATCGAGGTTTCTTATTCTCACAAAACTATACCTGCTTTTGCCTTGGTGGGTGTAAATTTCTCGACTCTGCATTGCAAACATAGGCATGGCAATAAGCATGCACATGATAAGGAAAGAAAAGCTTACGCGTTTCATGTTTTGAATAGTTCTCACTGTTCAGAAACTCAGAAGAAAGAACACTTTTCTGTTTTCTGAGACCCTTCATTTATCTGTACCCCAGTTTAATTGCAAAACGTTCAGTCTTTTCTGATACCGTTTTTGAAAGATATATATCTGTCTTCTGAGGTAAAAGGAGAAACTTTAATTTAATAAATAAAAAAATAAATAAATAAAAATATTTTTTTCTGGATCATGTATCTATCTTGAAACACATTATTTTTTTCATTCGGCCATAATGGAAAGTAGACCTTCTGTGTCACCAAACAAAACAAATTACCCATTATTTCTGAAGCATTAAACGAATTAAGATCACTTTAGGTGTGAAATATGTCTCCACATTTTGGCTAGATTTCACAAAAGCGTAATAACTTTAATGCAAATATTCAAGAGTTCTATGACTTCATTTTATTCGATCAAAATAAAAATATTTGTGCGTTATTATGTGTAATTTTGTAAGTGGAAATGCAATATGGTGAGAGTATTTTAATATTGTGGGGAAATGTATACGTCCCTTCAAAGTTCGACTTTACCCTTACTCTAACCAAAGTATTGTTTGCTCTAACTGTAACACGTAATTTAACCCTAAAACTAACACTTGACCTAAACTCTTACCCAAAAGTAACCAACTTTGAACCTAACCTTCAAACTTACCATTAACCCTATTTTTTTTTTGATAACCTATACACTTGGTCGATATTAACAATTACAACAACAACATGCAATTCGACGGAATACTAGTAGTTAGACTCAATAACCATGCAATTTGACAGTTAAATCTGGAAAATATAATACGAAGAAACATTTGTAAAACATCCAAGAAAAGTTACAAATGACATTATCATATCCTTTGACTAATGTTAAATGTGACTCCCCATATTCCGAAAGAGCCGCAAAGTCGACCCTTTATATTCACTTTTTTAAAAATATTTGTAAAACCATGGGGTCAAAAACACCTCGATGAATTGAACTATCTACAGATCAAGTTATGGTCCAAAGATTGTAATGGAGTCGAGTGAAAGATGAAACCAAGATGATGAATGCCTAAAAATCATGATTGTTGATGGTTCATGTAGCAAATGATTTGTCCACATTTTTCTCTTTTTTCTTTTTGAAATAAACTCTAAATTCAAAAGACTTAATATATTTGAGACATAACTTTCAAAAGACTAACAATTCAAATTCAATGAATTTGAAATGAACTCAAACTCTACGAAAAATTATACAAAAACGTACACAAAAATTACGATTTGAATTATATAGCCCAAGTCTTTTAAAACTTTAAAAAGCATTACCAAATATTAACACTTTTACGAGCAAAACCCAAACTCTGAAAACAAGGGGTTGACTGTGCCCTTAATATCTCTAAGACCTGTACTTTAAAATCTTAAAGGTGTAGGTTCCGATAACAATCTCATCCCCCGGGATCAACCGGAAGTAGTATATTTTTTGATGTCAAATGAAAGCCCATATTTTTCTGATTATAAATCCAAAATTTCACCTCCAAATTCTTTATAGTTTCGGAGATATAGCACAAAATGTAAAATTAATTGGTATACCTATTTTCCATTTCTTTTGTATTTACATAACAGCCTCATCCCCAGGGTTGCATTATTTCTTTTGCCTCTCAAGAGAAAACAAGACACAAGCCAAGGTTGAAACCTTGCAAAATGCATTTCAGAGGTCAATCAGGTGCAAGTCAAATATACACATCCTAAAATAGGAACCTACACCTTTAAGGAACTGAGAGAGAGAGAGAGAGAGAGAGCATTTACAGATGTTTTAAAGAAAGCATGAATATTGCGAATCCGACCAAAAAAAATCTGTTCCAGTTACAATTATTACCTTTGAATGTATTTTTACCGTGGCAAACTAAAGTTCACCGACTTTACAGCCTCTTAGTGAGGGGAAGTCACAAATTTCAAGAAGAAGAAACACAAAAGTAAAATTTGACAGAAGTATTGGTGGGTAGACAGGCTGTGATTCATTCAAATCTTGAGCCCGATTGATTGATTTATTATCGCATGAATCAAATGTTGGGAAAACATTAAAGGGACATTAATCGCTGCTCTGAAGAAACCTTTCTAGGTTAAAAACGTGAGTAAGATTAGGCCCACTCAATTTGATTTTAAAAAAGCGAGTGAGAATGCTATTTAAGGGCGCGTGTATTTTGAATGTTAAACAATGGAGCGTTCACAAACACTTGTTGGGGTGATAAAAAAAAATAGCGAGAACAATTTTCAGACCCCTTTTTTTTGGACCTCAAAAACGTTTGCCCCCTCCCCCTTTTTCGGCCAGGAAAATAGGCGTCAACCTCACATAAAATCATTTAGAGTCACTTTTCGCTTCAAACTCAAGAAGCAAATCCTCTGAAGATATTTGTACAATTGTTTTTAATCACTATCAAACACAATCTTTTAGGTCTATATCGTCAAAAAACTAAGGCACGAAGTAAACGAATTGTACTCAAAGCAACTAGTGAATCAACATTTAAACAGAACAACAGAAATCATTAAAAGCACTGCCCAAAAGAAAATATTAAAAAAGAGATAACAATAAAACATTTTTCTACTTGTGGTCACAAGTACCTATAGTTTGTAAAAGTTCAAAGGTCGGAATTTTACTGGAAAATATCCAGGGCATCCATCCAGGCAAAAATCTGACCACCTTCAAATGACCGACATGATGATAGACATGATATCGGTCATCAGACAGTTAGCTAACAGCAGGTATTTAGACATGACATTGGCAATCAGACAGCCCGTGACAGCAGGTATCCACACATGACATTGGACATCGATCTGCAGGTAAACATACCCGACGGGCCATTGCTCAGTGGGTAGGACATTTAACGGAACTTTTGAAATTATTGATTTGATAGGAGGGGTGGAGAACTTGTTGTGATATGAGGAGAGCTTGATGGGAGAACCGAGAATGACTTTTATGGCCATAGACATTTATATAACAAACTGCTGAAGTGGTTTGCATGTTTATATAACACTGGTCTCTTGATCAAATTCACTGAGAAAGTTGTTTAATGCAAGCAGAAATTGACAGGAATTTCCTAGGAACATCGGACTGCCTATGACATTGATTGGCAGAATAAAGAACATGAGGTTGACCACATTAATGTTTGATTTTGTCAGTTTGTTATTTTACTATATCATCATCAAGATTTAGTTTGAGAGGATGTCAAAATGAGTACATACTGATTTTTTACAGATTTTCAATGCAACATGATTGTAGTTAAAAAAAGTAAATCAGCCTCCTCCTCCTCTTCCTCCTCCTTCTTCACGCATTGATAATAATTTGATAACCTAGTAAGTAAAGCAAATCAACCTCCTCCTTCTTCTTCTTCTCCTGATGGCATTGATAATAATTTAATAACCTAGATCTAGTATCTACTTCATTAATTTATTAAAGACACAGCCTTTCATCAACGCAGTGCATCATCATGATCTAGCGGAAGGAAGCCAACATGAGTATCCGTATAGGCATAACACGATTCGTGTGATACTTAACGAAAAGATGGATCATCAAATTCAAATAAATTGAGCACATTCATACATAAACTTAATATATGTAACGTGTGTGATTGTTTTTATCATTATAGTTCAAGGGAAATTATCTCATCTTACTTAACATCAAAGGATATGATATCATGATGCCTGATTTTCAGAATCAAGTTATTTCATTGTGTTCAATAATATACAAGAAGCACAGAAAAGTTCTGTTTTTAAGCAACCATGATAAAAGGAATTTATCAGATAAAAGTGCTCATCACTTTGTAGTTGGATTGAATGCGAGTTTACAAAGATGCTCATAAAATAACATTTAAGACATATCGGGGTCTGAGATGCATAATAAAAGCAATCACTCATACAAACCAGAGTAAATCTTTATCTCT
>JXSR01S024224.1:160947-181081 GCA_000969725.1 Ophiothrix spiculata
CTTGAAATCAAAAAAGGTTTAGTTTTCACTGGAATGAGCCTTTTGCATCATTAGTTAACTTTCGTGTCTCACGAGATTGACAGGTTTGATGCGAATAACTTTTTCTGAAACGCATGAAATGCTAAATTAGGTATTAGTACCGGTCTAGCAGGAATATTGAAGTCCTCCGTTCGTATTGTCCGGGTTGTACAGTAAAGTATAGGCTAACATCTCTTACGCAACGTTAGTTTCACGCTTTACTCCGTTATGGTCTATGGAAGGCGAGCTACCATTTCAGGGGGACTACGATTACTTTCACACCGGCATTCAATACTGGAACTTATGTAACAGACTCGCGGGGAAGGAGACGTGGTAATCCCCTCACCGCAAATATATCAAATTGTGGAGTCAGGTCCTTTTTTAATTACTGGAGAATAATATTCAATGATTATTCAAGGAAAATTATAGCAAATTTGGTTAAATGTAAAGTATGATTTTTTCTATGATTTTACTCCGTCGATATCTTCAAGCAACCATTAATTTATAAGAGCACCCTGTATGTATCATTATGGGTATATTGCAGAATGTCCGGCTTGTGCAGACAATCGTGAGAACAAAATCACAACCCTTCTCTATCATGAATTTGGTATCGGATTCTAAAACATTGGTACTTGATTCAACAAGCAATACAGTTGCAACACTATATATATATTTCGAAGAATGAATAATGCTGGAAACCATTGAATATCATTAAAGTGATATTTCCCGATGGTAGGCTTAAAGTATACTTAATGTCATTTGAAAGGGTTTTATTCAAATCATCTGGGAAATTTACATATTATAATGATTATTAGTTATTTCCATATAGTGGAAATAGGAACATACATGTGAGTTTCTTTTGAAACAATCTAATAGTACATATGGGAGTAAAACAGTTACATTGGATTTTAAATTCAAAAACACGTGACAACATTGATAAAACGGGTAATCCCATTTTTTTTATCTGAGACTTGTTAATGGACATGATGACAGTTAAACAGGATAAAAATGGCTCAATGTTTAAAATATAGTTCTTAAATCATGTCAGATGGGGTTAAAAGTAACTTTGGATTAAATAGGAATCAAATATGTCAGAAAATAGTCCCATGTTAAGTGTAGCTGTAGTCATTTGGGAAAATATCGAAACCCCTTTTACGCAACCATATCATACGTATTAAAGCTTAGGGTATTTTGTCTATATCGATGTATCATAAAAACCCTGGTCGCTTACATTTTGCCTGGCAGACATTTTAAGGTAAACCTGTTCCATACGGAAGTTGTGTTCTTTGATAAAAGGTCTTGGGCATAATTAAATCAAATGTTATATAAACTGGTTTATTTGATTTAATATCATTATGACGAATTATGTTTCCATCGTATACTAATATTTGTATTTCTGTAGCTCTAAATAACAAAATAGATGAAGGCACGATGGGTGACTTAAGAATTGTTTGTAATTTTTATAGGCAAAACTATTGATGATAAATGTTGTATTATGAGAGAATTTATATCTGAAAAAAAAAACCCGATGAGATATATTTTAACTTATTGTTAAAATTATTGTATGATGTCCTTAGACCACATGTCACATTCAAACTGCTTGCCAGCCTCAATCGCTTCATATAAAACTTGGTATTGCAAACAAGACAGAAATGAAAGTCTGATTTTATAAATTTAAAGCAAAAAGCAGTTTATTAAATCCCTATGGGAACCAACATGAATAATATAAACTCTCCATAGTTACGAACTAAGATTATTACTTTTCTAAAATCATTAAAAAATGTCTTACCGTCTGCAATTCAATAAGAATCTAAATAATGGAGTTAAAGGTGTAGGTTCCTATTTTAGGATGTGTATAATTTACTTTCAACTGATTGACCTTGACCTCTAAAATGCATTGTGCAAGGTTTCAACCTTAGCTTGTGTTTTGTTTTCTCCTGAGAGGCAAAAGAAAGTATGCAACCCTGGTGATGAGGCTATTATGTAAATACAAAAGGAAAGGAAAATAGGCATACCATCTAATTTTACATTTTGTGCTATATCTCCAAATCTATAAAAAAAATTGGAGGTGAAATTTTGGATTTATAATCAGAAAAATGTGGGCTTTCATTTGGCATCAAAAAATACACTACTTCCAGTTGAGCCATAGGGGGTGAGAATGTGATCGGAACCTACACCTTTAAGCCAAGAACGACATACAATTGAAGGTCTGTAATTTCACACTTTATTTCAATATATGGACATTTAACGAAATAAGTAATACATTAAAAAATTGCGGTAAAAAAGTTACAGACAGTCTATTTCAAACACTGTTGAATATACACTTTGTTGAAAGATATGATATGGAATTCAAGATAGAAATGAAATTTCAGTGACAGCGTAAACAACACCCATCATTTCCAGTTTATAAGAGACTTACAAGTGAATGAATATAAACAGCTTGAATCGGTTCCTTCCTCTGCTGATGTACACATTGTGAACATCACAATGGAGTGACGAATGTTACCATACACAGTACTTAACCACCACCTCCTCCTCCTTCTTCTTCTTCTTCTTCTTCTTCTTCTTCTTCTTCTTCTTCTTCAAATAACCAACAGGCCTTGGCCACTGATAAAGAGGTTGTTAGGACATATAACCATCTACCCCATCCAGTTACATCATTAAACAACACCTAACCACTTAGACCATGAACATGATGAAGGAGCCTAAAATGTCATCGGTGATGTCTTTCTTATCAAATAATCAACAGGTACTGGTTAAGGATAAAGATGATGCTCAGTCATATATTGTAGCCATGTGTCGTCCATTAGGTTAAGGTCTGCACGTAGTTCAATACCACATGACCGTATGGGCATTGTAGAACCAAAGACGCCGTGATGTCTTCTCCCTCAAATACAGAGTCATAGCCGTGTCCTCTTCACTGACACCATTGAGGAACCTTCTGCTCTGCTGTGAGTAAGTCAGTACATGATAACATCTAACCAAATTTACATCACATGGTGAATGATGTCAAGTATGCATTGTTGTCTTCTCCTTAAGATAACATCAGGGGTTGGTTTTTGATGGCAATGATGTTCAGTTATTTATCGTGTTTATATCTAAGTTCAAATATGATAAGCGAAGTCTTTGCCACATATTACTGATATGGACAAGCCCAAGAGAATTATCATTCCCTTAATAATAACTTGGACGGCAGAGGTTGAGTGATAGTGGTCATGTAGTAGGCATTCAGACTCGAATGTATTACAAACAACAAACAAATTAAATGAAAACTCCTATCATCGGATGATGAAGTCTTGCCACAATTCAAGATATGAGCATAACACAGGTCAAACATATTCTCTTAAGAATAACATTCATATAGACGAGTGATACGTCTTATACAAATAATGAAGTTGGAATTAAACCTCGAATGCATTTAACAAAGAAATTGAATGAAACGCCCATCAGGTCATGAACTGTCTTACCAACCTGGCAAAGATTCAATTTGGTAGCATTTGGAACTGAAGTTTGGACTTTTAGTCATTCATTTACCACGATGGTCTATATAAATCATCAGACTTTGTTTTTGATTGAGACAAGTTGGGCAATGAAATCAAGATTTAAGACATGTTCAAAATGTCGACCTGGCATGGTTTTAGGTTGTCGACAATCAACCCCAAATTATGCTTTGGTTATACGGATCTCGTTTCGTTGAAAACTTGTTTATGTTTAGACCCCTAAACCTGCGTAACGAAATGCACGATGAATATTCTTTCACAATTATTGACAAAAGAGTGTGCGTCGAGCGATAAAATTCGATGGACTCTTGAATAAACATTATAAATCAGTTAGCTAGTAACAACGATGACTGAAATATATAAAGCACCAGATCTTACGAAATGGTGAAAATCCAGGCGCTAGGCATTTAAACCTTTTACAAATATCATTCAAGTAATCAACAGCTAGTAGGTAACATCTTCGCTGACCGTTTGTCCATAGCTCTTTGCCCATAGCTCATGATTTAAGTGAATAAAGTAAATAAACGGAAAAAGACAGAAACCACATACATACAAGAAAAATGAAGATTGGTCGCAAGGTCATGAAATGTCTTACACATCCTCTTGATTGACAGAGACTCAAAACCAAAATTTCGTCTAATTATAGGAACATCACACAAATATCACTAAGGACATCAATCATATGCCGTAATTTGTGTAATAATTGTGTAAGTGATGCCGCAAATAAACTTTATGTTACCTTGGCAGAGGATACCTGAGATGACATGATGTTCAAATATGGATTAATCATGCTCTCTGTATTATGTTCTCTAGATAAAAGGAGGACACATCATTCCCGAAAAGAATGTCGATGACAATATCACTTGGGATTCGAGTATGTGGTTCCAAGCAAATTTCACATTTAAAACCGTCATCATTAAAACCAACATCATGAATGATGGTTAGAAAAAGCTCTTTGCTGACGTTAATGTTTCAAATTTTGAATATTAAAGAAATTCAAAGCAAGATTCATTCTGATTGGCAAATCTGCAAACCAAAGTTTTGTCTAATTATAGGAACATCACACAAATACCACTACTAAGGACATCAATCATATCCCGTAATTTGTGTAGTAAGTGATGCCTCAAATAAACTTTATATTACCTTTAGAGAGGATACCTGAGATGATACGATGTTCAAATATGGATTAATAATGCTCTCTGTAATTATATATGTCTAGATAAAAGGAGGACACATCATCCATTCCCTAAAAGAATGTCAATGACAATGTCACTCGGGATCGAGTATGTGGTTCCAAGCAAATTTAGCATTTAAACCGTCATATAAACCAAATCTGATACAATAATATTCCTGATGTAAAGACATATTTTTACTTTACATTCAAACCAATTTCGTTTGTACTTTATGTCTTAAAATCCTAATATAACAAAATTTGGATATGATCAGTTTGAACAGCAAAATTTCATCAATTTCGTTATAATCAGTTTGTACAGGAACACTTAGTTTAAACTTTGTAATATGGAAGTTATATCAAAATAGATTAAATGAAGGGCTGTAAGCTTTTATATACCGATTGATTTGATTTGAGGCGGTCAATTGTAAGTTACTATTGTCTCCTCGAAACAAAATCGGTATATAAAACAGATACTGGCTGCTCTTTTATTCTGGCAATAGTTAAAATTACTTCCCCTCAGTGATCTTGAGACTAAGGCCCAGTCCAAACTCCATTATCTTATAGAATATTTTGCTTAATAATAAAAAACACACGGTTTTTAAAGGATAGAGGAGTCTGCACCGGGCCTTACATACTATTTCCCGAAATAAATATAGTCTCAAGGTCACTTTGGGGCAATAGTTATTACTATTGCCCTCATGAGCAGTCAATATTTGTATAATATAACATTTTGCCTTGCATATTCCATTTCCTGAGTGACAAACGATCAAGATTATATTTTACTAGAGTAGGACTAACCTTGAGGATCAGGACATATATGGATTAAGCAATGCTTCAGTCAGCCAGTAAAATGCGATTAAGAAAAGCACTAAGTCTACCAACGCATGAATGGTGGTTTAAAGTAAAGCAGTGGCTTAACGCATCAAATCTGCTAGCAATCACATAATAATGGTTTAAGCCTCAAAGTATACCTTCGCTGAAATAAATGTTTTAAATTGAGAAAAATTACACCATACAACTAAGCAAATTTAATGCAAGATTCATCAAGTCATGAACTGTCTTATACACATCCTCCGTGTGGCAAAGACTCAAACCCAACGTTTTATATAATTACAGGAACATCATTTTTATAAGAAAAAGAGTCACGACTTAGTATCAGGACCACGACACGTTATGGATTGAGTAACAGTGTGGATTTACAGTCGGCCATCGGGAATAGTTATGAAATAAAGTCTCTAGAGCTACCAACATCATGAACATGATGGATGATGTTTAGAAAAAACTCATTGCTGACGTTAATGTTTCAAATTGTGAATATTAAAGAAATTCAAAGCAAGATTTATTCTGATTGGCAAAACCTCAAACCAAAATGATGTCTTGATTATAGGAAGATCACACAAATACCACTAAGGACATTAATCATATTCCGTAATTTGTGTAATAATTGTGTAAGTGATGCCTGAAATAAACTTTATGTTACCTTTACCGAGCAAACTTGAGATGACACTATGTCCAATATATATTAATCATACTCTTTTATCTCTGTAATTAATACCGTAATTTCCGGAATATAAACCGCGCGGAATACATACCGTATTCCCGATTTATCGTTAAATGATAAAAGTGAAACATCCACAGAGGTTTTTGCTAAACTTTTTTCACGAATGTTTAGACCAGGAGTTAAAACAGTCAAACATAAAGTAAAAAAAAATGCTTCTGGCCTAATTTTGTTGTATAATTTTTTGTGATCACCAGGAGCTGAAATTGGATAGCCAATCTGTAAATAGTGTCTGAGAGCCTGGTCCGGGTTCATCACTCTTAGAACTTTCCAAGCTAAAGTTTTGGTAGTTCCATAGACATTTTCGTGATAGTATCTTTTTTTAAGAAAATAGATTTGAAATGTATCCCATAATCAGACCCGCCCATTTGATGCAATATTTACCATACGTTTAGAATAACCCACGTTTGTGCAAGAGAAATAAAATTTGTCTTAAGTATCATTTGAGTGAATACACATATCTGCGGGTCCAGTTTTCATACCTTCACCTAAACTCTTTAGGTACGTATGAATGCATGTGCCACTGCAATACCAAAAGTTTAAAAGGTTCACCAATCTGGGTTCTTCTACGGACATGGTTAATGGAAGAAGGACTTCCAAGTTAAAGTTACGATGTTAAGTAAAGGCTTAAAGATTTAAGTTCGCAATCATTTAATTTCCTGGTTTGGGAAGTTTGTGGTTCTAATGGGTTGATGTGTAAAAACATCGGAGAGTAATGAGCACTATGAGTTTTCATGTTTTGCTCTTTCTAAACTTCATGTTTTATCCAGTTTTGAAAATATATACAATCGGGACATTAATTATAATTATTCAACGATATTTCGTAATTTAATGTTGGCAGAATAAATCTTTTGGTTGTCGTTTTTTGTTTCTTGTGGACATGAGGTTTTGTATGAACGTTAAGTGTGGGGTTATTGTTTATATATATAAATAAAAAAGGCTATATACAATTGGCCAAACATGTTTGAATATTGTTTAGGCATGTACATACACTTAGGATATACGTCCAATTTGGTTTAAATTATTACATGTTCAGTTGAGATCTGCATTTCCAAATTGAGAGTCTGATTTTCAGTGTTAATTATATATACTATAGGTTCACAGCTCTTTTCAATCCTATAAAACGAGTCATATGCTTTACTCCTAATCTTAATTTTTAATTTTTAGCATTTGATAATGTCATAAAACAAATGAAGCATGTATTAACCTATGTTATGTTGTGTTACTTTCAGTTTTCAAAGATATAATTAAATCATGGTTATTTGTATGTATAAATCCCAATGTTCTTTTCACATCTTATTTTGTTGGTGATCTTTGGGTAACATTATGTTTTTTGCTAAAACGTTTTACTTTCTAAAAAAAAAGCATGTTCCTTTTCTTTATTTTGATTGTATTTGTATTCCAATGTTATCCTTCAAAATGCAGAAATGTCTAGTGATATGTTGACAACGATCCCACCAATCAGCTTCGCCCATTTGCCTACCACGCCCCGTACAGGTATGACATAATCCGCTTGCTTTTTAATTGGTCAAACTTGTGATTAATTTGCATATTGCACGATATCATTTCGTACGCGCAAATCATAATTACCATGATTGGTTATTGATACTTTATTTGCATATTGCACGATATCATTTCGTACGCGCAAATCATAATATCCATGTTTGGCTTATGATACTTCATTTGCATATCGCACGAAATTATTTTCGCACGCAATTATTTTCATGATGATGATTAAGTTGCATATCGCAAGATATAATTTTAAGCTTGCTCTTTGAGTTGCATTCTGCAAGATATCAAAGTTGCTGCAATTTTATTGGTTAAAATTTCAAATTGCTGCAGTTTCATTGGTTAATTTTCAAATTGCTGCAATTTCATTGGTTAAAATTTCACATTTTTGCACGGTATGATATTAATTTAGTGATTTATTTGCATTTTGCACTGGTCTATGTTCTGTTGCTTTAAAAGCCATTTTTAACATATAAGGTGGAGGGTAAAGTAAGCTGTCAGTTTTATATTGTTGTGTTGTATCACATTAAAAAGAACGTTTCAATCATGCCTTGCTTTCAACGGGATTTTTGCTCAGGTTGTCTGTCATGAAATGTCTTAGTGATAAAACATATCTGAAATGCAAAATTGGATGGCAAGTGTTTTATTTGCATTTTGCACTGGTCTATGTTCTGTTGTTTTAAAAGCCGTTTTTGAACATATTAAAAGGTGGAGGGTAAAGTAAGCTGTCAGTTGTTATGTTGTTGTGTTGTATCACAATAAAAAGAATGTTTCCATCATGCCTTGCTTTCAACGGGATTTTTTGATAAGGTTGTCTGTAATGAAATGTTTTAGTGATAAAACATATCTGAAACGCAAAATTGGATGGCAAGTGATTTATTTGCATTTTGCACTGGTCTATGTTCTGTTGTTTTAAAAGCCGTTTTTGAACAAGGAGGGTAAAGTAAGCTGTCAGTTGTTATGTTGTTGTGTTGTATCACAATAAAAAGAATGTTTCCATCATGCCTTGCTTTCAACGAGATTTTTTGCTCAGGTTGTCCGCCATGAAGGTGTTAGTGATAAAGGCTGTGTCACAAATCACCGTACCGTGCGAATAACGTAATAACGTACACTGTTTGGTAATCGATATACATGTATTTCAATGACCAAACCAGTGCACGTTATTAGTTCGTTATTCGAATGTTTCGTGATGTGTTACAGAGCCTTAAACCCATGGAACATATCTGAAAAAGAAAAATTGGATGGGTCTGCTAATTATCGTATGTTTCATCTCTACAAGAAATCCCATTGGATGCAAGGCATGATGCGAAGGTCCGATTTCTTCTTTTATATCAAACAAATGCACATCGTCATGATCGTTGGAACATTGTTCACAAGTTTTTTTTACGCATTCACTTCCTCCTATTTAGCACGTTCATTTGATGCACATTTTATGTTATGCAATTTTAAAACACTTATGTAATATCTTATGAAATACACCATGATACAGTATTGTGTCTGTTTGTATATAGATTTGCCCCATTCTTGAAAAAAGTGAATAGAACATTGCATTTAAATAGGATTTTTTGGCAAAAACCTGCACCTCACTATAATATAGATCTTAAACCTAATTCTGAATTTGGATCGTCACTCATGACTGAAATCATGTTCTATTTTCTTTGCAATGTATATCATAAAGTAAGGTCAAAATTCAGTAACATGAACTAGAATCTAGATCTAGGGTAACTTATAACGCAGCTCATTAATGTATCTTCAAAATGTCCCGAAGCTGAACTTGGACGATTCATCATACTCGGAATAATCTTAAGTTCAGTTGCACTGCATGGTGTTCAAAAAAGAACATTGCATTTCCACATAATTATTTTAAAATGTTTAGTCCATTTCTAATTTGAGAATGTATATTGCAGGTCCAACTCGAAATTTAGGGTTATTGTTAAAATCGAAATTTAGGGACATTTTTAAACTCGAAATTAAGGGTTGTTGTTAAGGATAAGATTTAAGGTTAGGGTCTAGCTTTTGATTGGATCAATACAATAATTTTAAAGCTTTTCCTTCCGTTACGAGTTTCATTTCTTACAAGTCCATTACAGGAAAGGAATTTTTAAAGAAAGGGCACCAGTTTTGGCGTAGTGAAATAAGCAAGGACCAAATCAGTAGAATCTGAATGATGGTGCATATAAAAAATGAATCTGGCAATGCATTATGGTAACGTTAACACATAATGACATTAAAGGAGACCTCAAAGTTTCTAAAGAGAGAATTAAATTGACATGATCGAATGAATGCTTGCCTTATTATAAGACAGCATACATAACGATCACTTCGGCGTAACTCCTGACCCCATCATTTTACACCAACATTGAGTACTTATGATCCGTTTTAGAATCAAAGTTCCACTGCGTTTCAAAGGCCTACGTGCAGAAAACTTGTATCAAAACATGCTAGATACCCGACCATTCCATCTCATTCGTATGAAGCATATAAACGATGCTTTAATGTGACATTATGATTGTTGCTATCATTTCTAATACCTTTAAAACAAATCACAGATACATTCAAACGTCACTTTACTAACGAGTTACTACAATCTCGAATGGTTTAAAGCCTTTGATAATTTGGAATGTCATAAAGAGGGGCATGACCGCCAATATATTGTTAATTTTCACGAGTTTATGAAATACTTCTGTTCCATACCATATTTAGCTTATACTCCTCGGAGATTTTAAAGCTTTTGATAAATTGAAGTGTCGGTTAGGGGGACATGACCGGTAAAACGTTGGCAGCCATAAAATTCGGAAATGGTTAAACATTTTTCATATGTGAACAAAGTTTGGCATAAAAAGTGTAACATGCTTTCACGACAAAATAGCGTTCTCGTCATTATTTTAAGTGTTTACGAGTTCCATTAAGAAATTTTATTGAAAGGCTACCATATACCTGCTCTTTACCACATTCTTGTAAATTGTATTGAGTCAATTAGTAAATATTTGTTACTTAATAAAAACACCTTTAGTGGTGGCTACTTTCAGGAATACTATATTTGACTCTCATTACGGCTGACTTTTGGAATTCAACACATTATTCCTATAAATTTATGTGTTTTCTGGTGATCATAATTTGTCAGATATGCTAACGGGTTACGACAATCTCGAGTAGAGAAACGCCTTTAATAATTTGGAATGTCATTTTAAGAAGGGGAAAGTAAGATATTCCTATTAGTTTGTGCTATGTCCGCTTTGATGGCATCATTTTTGTCTACACATATGCTAAGATACACCGTTCCAGTGTTGAAAATCCCTAAACTATGACAATCGAACCGTGGTGAAAAAAACCCCGATGTTATCTTCTGTCCTAGCCATGAACTTGCCAATCAAACAATGGCATGCAAACATGATCACCTCTAATACTCTAATAATGTTCTCATTTGCTGTTTTCATGCCCTCCGATCCTACCATCTCCTGAGGCCTAATTGTCAGCCTAAACTAGAACAAAGCCTAAGGACTAAAAACAAAAGTGTTATCAGTGTAAAGCACCGATGTTTTGACAAGTCAAGATACTGTTTCTTCGTGGAGAATCTTGGTCAATGGTTAGGGTCATTACCTGCCTCCAGCAGTCATGCCCATCCCGCGTTTTGGTATGCATTATTATTCAGAGCCTTCACATTTTGTTCAAAGCTTTCACATTCGTTCACCCGACTCCGGCCTCAGATCGGGAGACATCAGGCCCTGGCAGCAAAGACCCACTATTAAAAAAACATATACTTATCATAAACTCTGATAAAGTTTTGAGATAGATCTTCGCTCGATCAGACTCGGATTCAGTACGCGATCACCTTGAATTTTGACTTCAAAACGCGACGTAGTCAATATATTGGGGCTCTCCACACGGACAAATCAATCTGTACTTCGCACATCTATATAGATTAAACTGGACTTCAGCAAACGATCGCACGTGCATAAATGACTGCGTGAGTTCATGCGCTTTTTCCACGAACACGCAAACCCCAACGTGTCAATAGACGCGATACGCACCATACACGCAACCGTTCTCGCTGCCATCTTGTAATGTAAATAAAATATCAAAATCGACTGTAACTTGTGATTGACTTCAAGATTAAACTAAATAAATGTACTCTATATTCTTGTCATCATCAGTTGTGATCTGGTATCGTGATACTGCTAAAAGATTATAATATGACGAGACGTTTTGTTTGCCGGCCCATGAAAATGGTGTTGTAAGTACGAAGACGTCACGTGCAACCCCTCTATTCGTGCACCTGGAGTAAAGTCACATTGACAGGCGACTGTGTGAACACAATTTGCACTTCGGATATCTGCATTCATCTAGATGCATCTACATTTGACGCTTCCGTGTGGAGATCCCTATTCATCAAAAGACTCAAAACGGTCTTACTCCAGAAAAAAAAACCGACTAACTGACAACGTAGCGCTAACAAAAGATAAACTGTTCAATGAAACCGGTTTTTTTTAATATTTCGTTGATTTTCAATTCCTCTTTTGCAAAAATGTTTGAGTGCCTTGAATTTCTTTTAGCAATAACATCTAGAACATTGAAAATAATGTACAAATAAAGATGTACTGATAAAATAGCTTATGTTATTTTCCAATCATTAGGGACTTCTCACAGGTGCAACGGAGGATGGAACTCTCCGGGTGGCGCGGCGGTGTTATCTGAGAAACGTCCCGGGTCTTTTACCCTGTATGTAGTTCTTTGAAACGAGACTCAATAGAAATCCATGCAATGTCAACAGAACCTTTACCCAATCATTTGCCGTCATCATAACATAGATCGCATGTCTTAACAGCTGGAGAAAACGGGATGAAATCTTCACAAGACGTGACAAGACGGAACATTTTTGTGCCTTTATACATTGCCCATCAGATCGAATGTTGTACTTAATTTTATTGGGTAATTGGGATATTATGCCCATCAGATTGAATGTTGTACTTAATTCTATTGGGTAATTGGGATATTTTGTTTGTGGAAATTAAGGTAAATTGTATGCGAGACTAAAAAAATAGTCTGGAGAACCAATATAGGAACCCATAAGGAGGACCAGTCAGCAAACTTGCAGAAGTTGGAATTAGTCCATTCCCGGTAAAACTTTATGCCATCCATAGTATAAAGACCCTGGACAATCCAACCAGAAATAAACACCGATGTGTCCGCAAGACTGGGGCATTCGGTGAGGGAGAAAAGACTCAAAACATATGGGGTTTTTGAGTTGGAGGCTCTATTTTTGGTTCAAAATTTAGGAGACATTATGCCGAAATATATGTCGAAAGCGATAACTCTGTGGTGAAATTTCAAAATCAAGGCGTTGAGTGGCAAATTGAATGAAAAAATCGGTTATTTTTTGGTAAGAGTAGCTAAGACTAAGAGTGATGGGATTGGTCGGTGATTGGTGTTTAGGTGCAAGCGGGAAAAACTGTATCATTTGGATGACAGTGGCCAAGGTTGACTGAAAAGGGGCTTTCAAAGCAAATCATTTATCTGTTTACATTGGCGATAGCAAGAAAATTCAAGTTTCAAAAGGACCACACACACCGCTGTTTAATGGGTTCATTTATTTATTTTTTTGACAAAAATGCAATGTAACAAAAAATGCAAGCCCTTAAAAGTGTTCAAACTAGTTCTAGAAATAGATATTGAATTGTTATATTTGTATTTGTTTTCATAATTTCACTGTTATCTAAAAAAAATACTCATTTTAAATCAAAATGCATCATTTTTAGCCCATACTTTGGAATTTCATTATTGGTGGCGCTATTCATTTTTTGAAATTAATTATATGCATATTACATAAATTAAATATATAGTGTGTGAATTTAACATTAAAAAAATTTGATTTTGGTCTCCTTTACCTTATCCATGTGGCATATGTCAAAACTAAGGTTCATAGATTCTTAAAACCTGGAAACTTGATTTATAGAAATAGCGCCACCCATAATGTGCATAAATTTTGGCTAGATCAAACAGCGGTGCACAGTGCAATCTGGGTCGGTTTCAGTGAAAATACGTATGAATGTAATTCGTTTGATGATGCTCTCACTATTAAAATTATAAACGTTACATTTAACAATGCGACTTTTGATATTTTTTCTTTGAATATCAAAGTCCATCAAGTGAGGAACTTTTTCAGAATGAAAACAATAATTTGCTCATTGCTTCATAAAGAAGCGTTTATCATCGGTAGTGTTCTCCCTTACAAATGTAAAGTGTCGATTCCGAGCGTCGATCGACCGAGCATCGCTATTTGTTCATTTTCATCGCTATTTATATATGATGGCATGTCATTAGGTGGGTATGCTAAAAAGGTGGTGTTGTTACATTTTCTCATGGGTTCTCGAACTTAATTTGATGTAAATTCACTATTCCTTAGCCTATGGACTTGTTTAATGTTTCATTTGAAAGCTTACACTTTCTGCTGTTTGTGGTATTAATTTGGTCTTCATGGGTTACATAATTTAAGAGAAACAATGGTTTGAACTTGACAATACAAGGGTGGTGGTGCCTAAGGATGCGGTGCCTAAGGATGCGGTAGATAGCCAAATTGAGGAAATCACCATTTCGGAAGGTTTGACACTGCTGGAACATATACAAATAGATTCTGTGACCTCAAATACATATAAATAGTCACCAACATGGCAACAATTTGGTATATAATTACAGTAATTGGCAAATTTATCATTTTAGACCCTCTTCAGACCCATCCACCCCCTCAAATCAGTTTTTTGGGCAGTACCTTCTCATTTTTTGTCCGATTTTGACAAATTTGGTGTCAAAATGTTCAGGGGCTCAAGCTGCATCAAATAAAAGTTAGACAGAATGATTTGAAACATCACTATTTTTCTCCCCTTGTATAGCCCCCTCTAATTAATTGAAGGTCATTAACACCAAGACCCTAAGGGTTCTGTTTCAAGTTGAATGCATCAAAGTAACTATCAAAGTGTTTAGAACATATCCTGAAAAAATGAACTGTTTACCATTAATCATTCCAATTTATGACTTGTTTTAGTAAAAACAGGCAATTTTGTTTGCATTGCCGTCTATTGAGTAATTAACCATTAATAAGTTCATCTTGCCAAAACAAAAGGGATATTTGGCAAAAAAAGTTACTTGAATTGAAATATTAACATCATATCAAAAAGTTGATTTTTTAACCATTTTGACCATGTAACTCATTTTTGACCCACCTCATGAAATGCCACCATATACCATATCAACCCTTACGTTAATTTGAGGAGCTGCTAGTAATACTATCGACACTAAGCACCGTCTCTATGATACAATTTGTAAATCAAAGACATTGTGAGGACATCTGACCGTTTCTCTAAAGGTTGAAATGTCAAATTATAGAAAATAGAACTTACTAAATGAGCAGAAAAACCTCTTTATCAGTGCAATAAAAGTCTAAAAAGAACGGTATCGAACTTCTTCGACATGACGTCATGTTTTTCCCATAAGCCATTGCAAATGTATAAAGAAACACAAAAGATATTACATTAACTGTTTGGGACAGTTCATCTAACAAGGTATATGTTTCATACTTGTGGAATACATAGCTAAAGGATTTGTCTAAAAATTGTATGAGGCAGAATTTTAATATCTTGATTTTGAGTGGAGTTATTAGGAAAAATAAAACTATTACGTAATACCTTCAATTTTATTTTATATATATATTTTAAATCTGACTCATGATATTAAAATTCTGACACATTCAAATCTTAGGCGATCACTCCAACTATCTTTTCTATAAATATGAAACATATTTTTTAGATGAGCTGTCCCGTACAGTTTATGTAATATCTTATTTATTTCTTTATAGCGTCGCAATGGTTTATGGGACAAAATGGTGGTATGTCGAAGAAGTTTGATACCGTACTTTTACGACTTTAACTGTACTGTTTATAGGAACTTGCATTCATACATTGTATATTCATTGTATTATATATAACAAAAACTAGAACATAGCAAATGCTTCTTTCCGTAGCCCGGTGAAAAGTAAGGAAGATAGTACCATGGGAGTTGACACCAGCCCGTGAAATAATTTCCCTTAATAATAAATTCAAAATTTTTGACCTAGAAATACGATAACCCCGAACAAGTGCTCGGAAAGGTGCTGTCTGAGAAAGTAAAATGATGAATTTCCACCGACAGTGTTTTATTGTTAAACGTAAAGCGTGACTGAATGTTGAAACACATTCTAGGTGTTCATAACCTCAAACAAAAAAGTTTATAATGCGTCTTATTCAAATCCGTATCAAAGATAGCTTATACATTATGATGTTACTGAAAACAGATAAGACAATTAGGAAAAGAGAGTAAGGAAATGAAAAAGAGAGAAAATGAAGGACGAAAAGAGGAAGAGTATAAGACAGACTGAAGAAAAGAAAGAATGTAAATGATAAAGAAGAAAATAAAGGAAGGAGGAGAATGAAGAAATGAAAACCAAGGAGAAAACAAAGATAATGGAATGCTATTAATAACTTTAACGCTGCTGCTACTGTTAACAATGACAATTATGATAATGGTTAAAAACTACACTGACAATGATATCTATGAATGTTGAAGAAAAACTACTAGATGTAAATCTACCAATGACCTCTCGGAATGCTAAAACATTTAAATTTAATTATATCAAAGGCAGTAAGTAGAAATAAATTCCCGAATTCCTCCATGTAAGGCCGTAAACCTAGCTATTTCAAAACAAATCCACATGAAATTGACCGCAATAGATCATAAATAGAAGGAAATACCGATGTTATAAATTTGATTGTCAAATATGTTTTTATAAGCAATAAACGGGTCAGTTTTAAAATAGATTATCAGACATTTTCGATATATGGAAAGAAATATGCGTCCTTGATCTTCATGCAATAATTTATTTAGGTGTAAATAATACGGCTGATAATCGTAAATGACGCCGCAAATCATTTTCTAAATTTGATACCCAAAGTCAAGTGTAAACTAATGTAGGCTTGTCTTCTCAAGTTCACCAATTTGAACATAAGCAGTAATAAATTTAACATTGATGAATTATGGCGAACCATCTAGGTAATCTTAAATCTGAAGCAAGGCCAATGTGATAAAAGTGAAACATCTAATCATATCGTTTATTAAGTCAATATAAAACCAATAAGGCCAAAAAAAAGAAGAACTCTGTCTCAGGTTCCTTAGACCAAAAACCCTAAGTGCTACGCGGGTTTTTTTTTAGTCAAAAAGGTTATGCGCACGCGGAAATCTTTTTTTATAACGTTTTTAGGTCAATATTTTCCCCCATTTTTTCCTCTCGATGTAAGAAAAAAAAAATCTCCTGAAAACCTAAAAAAAAAAAAGAAGAAGAAAAATTCCTTTTAACCTAATGCGCGCGGGAAGCTGAGACTGAGTTCTTTTTTTCTTTGGCCTAATATAAATGTATGACGGAGAAATTACCGATTAGCATGATAAGTAAGATAATATAGGGCCTAGGCCCTACTTTAACAAAAACATGGTTACACGATATGCAGCTACAGTTTCATTCAACAGATTATCTGTAAGAAAGAATGTGTGTTTGCTTTCATTACTGCTCACATGTCATAGATCAAACACAGATAAAGTACGCATAATGCCTGCGTCTTGGTGAGCTCTTGTGGACAGTGACCACTACACGGCCTTTATTCAGCACTGTTCTGTGAATCTGGAAATGCAGGTTATGTAACATTCTTTTATATCAGAAATTTGAAAGATGGTTAATGCTGTACTACATCGCATCAGTTGATCAATGGCGATTCATACAGACCCGATCTGAAAGATGGTTGTATGCAAAAACAAAACGAACAAATAAACATCCCGTTTCTTCTTTATAACAATGTCCGTTGAATGTTCTTTCCTTTTTAAAATGTTAAGCGAGTGTTTCTTTTAATTGTTAAAGAAAACTTTTCATTTACGAATAAAAGGTAAACAAACAAATTTCATATAAGGGAACATAAATAAAGGGTTGAATAAAAAACTTTTCTCTGTAGAGCAGAATACGGGCTAAGAATAAAGTAGGCGTACTGTTAACTAAGTTGTTGAAAAAGCGAATTTCCTGAAGTTGAAATTCATCAATTTTGAACGATGTTGATCTCGATGGGTGCAGGTCGGTATTCCGGCAAATACTCCGACAGTTATTTTTTTTCATCTGACAGTTTTTTACTCCGACAGGTTTTTACTCTGACAGGTTTTTTTTGCAAAAAATGTGTTTCGGGCAAATAACCTGTCGGAGAAAAAAACAACACTTTTGGAACAAAAAACTGTCGGATCAATAACCTGTCGGAATACCGAACTGTCCCAGATCTCGATAGTAAGATAGGCCTATATTTTCTAATCACACCTGAAGTTATGATATCCATTCAGTCAACGCGTATTTAGTCATTGTCACAAACCAACACATGTGTGATCTAAAGAATTCTAGACACCCAATAGTACTAGGTTTATTGAAACCAATGTGTTCTAATTTCAAGTCGGTCCGTTGTTTTGTAGGGTAGTATGTTGCTATTACTCATAACATTGTTAGACCCGTGAGTAATCTTGATTACATATTGTAATGGTTACCCCCATACAATTTGTCCGGAACCATCAAAAGATCATTGACCCCCACAAGGACTGCCTTCACTAATTGATGATAGTCTCTTATGTGTCAGTGTCATTGTCAGAAGAATCTGTTTATCTTATAATATTTTAACAAACCAAATACTTGCTCGGTTAAGTTATAAAAAAAATAAGTAACATAAAAATTAAAAATAATAGACTATATTAGAGAAAAAAGAACTAATCTCTCAGGGTATTAAGTGTCCAAACTTTGAAATATTCATTCAAAGAATGTTCTATCTATCAATGAATGTTCTATCTATCGCCATGTTAAAATAATAATATCAGTGAAAGTTCTATCTATATCGCCTTGCTAAACTGATACTATATCAGTTCTGTTCTATTCCCAGGTTCTTAGTATCTTTCGCCATATCACTGAATGTTTTATCTATCACCATGTTAAAATAATAATATAAATGAATGTTCTATCTATCGCATGTTAGTATCAGTGAATATTCTATATATCAGTTTCAGTTTCAGTTTCAGTTTTATTTCTCCAAATACAAATCAAAGCAATATCAAAAATAATTTACACATCTTAAATACAAATTTTAACAAAGAAAAATAAATGTAATTGGCCAATAAAGAGCAAAAGCTCGAGTAACCATATTAGGCACCCCTAGCCTTGATTCAAGGCTGACAGGTCTGGGGATGGTAAAAATATGACCTTAAATTTTCTTTTGGTTTTTCTACTTTGTCTGGAGAGAGTATAAATATAATAATATAACCAACCTCCCTTGCAAGCTGTATATATAAAACATTTAGATTTAAAAACTACCCTGATAAGTAACATTCCTTTTCTATGATGATAATTCTAAATTCTAATTCCTTGTTTATACTCCAATTTTTTTCTAGCTACCCAGTCATATACTATAGAAAGAATTATCAACATTCATAGGGAGGATAAGATAAAATTTAGAAGAGCCAGGGAGTAAGGGCAATTAAAACAGTTTTCCAACACTATTTTCAGCTCTGGGCCAATGTTGTGGTATTTTATAAAATTATGGCTTGAAAGATAAATAGGCAGTGGCTTTTATCACAGGAGTTTCAGAATCTGTGGTTTTATCTATAGGTGGTTGGACATAATGGTTTGGGGTATTTACTGTACAGCAAACAGGTATATGAGCTGTCTTAGGGTTATTTCAAAATGTAGCTTGCAGGAGTTCTTTTTTAGATTAATAAGACAGACAAAAAATGGGGCATATTGAAAATAGATAAATTCTCACAAGAGAGGTATGTCATGCTCGTAACATAAGAAAATAGAAAGAAGAAACAAACAAACATAAAATATTTTATTGTCTCCAGCCAAGTCAGCCTCGAATCGAGGCTAGGGCACCCCAATAAATAGTATAAATTTAAAGGAAGAACGAGAGAAGAAAAAGATTAGTGCGAGACACAGACCAACAAGAGACAAAAGACATGCGGTGAAGACTTGAGACTAGACAAGACAAACATGTATGTGGTTGTATATTGGCATTAAAGGCAAAAAGTAATAAACGAGGTAGTCATGATAAAAAAAAGTAATGAAATACAAGTTTCATGATAAAAAGAAAAATGGAGGAAACAAGGTAACTAAGTTGGCAATACAAGAAAAATTAGATATAATTCGAAATCAAATTTTGTTTATATTAGGTGTGGGCTATACGCAAATCAAAATTGCTTTTTTCAGAATTTCTATCTGTCAACAGTTTTTATGCATTGCAACTGATCTATCTCAACATGAAATGGCGAAAAAAAATTAAT
>JXSR01S024224.1:186718-205379 GCA_000969725.1 Ophiothrix spiculata
GGTGAAGGTAAATATTGTTTTCTTTAAATTGAAGTATAAGGTACCAAGATACGGTATATAAGAATATTGGTTTTAATGATGTGTACATTAACAAAATATTCAATTTATATAGAATTCCATGATGCACGCCATGGGCATGATCATGTATAATTGTTTCATTGTGATGAGTTTGTCTTGAAGAAATTTATTTTAGAAAAGGTCACACGACTTCAACTCATAACAACAGGAGGATTTTAGAACTTTTGCAAGCATTTTATGCAGTATTTTATTTAGAAACGACCTATATTTACGTATTTTGGTGCTTTGGATGTTATTTTGGTGGACATTTAGGGACTTTTTGTGGACCTTTTTTGTACATTGTCAAATTTGGGGGGGTGCGACGCCCCCAACGCACCCCCTGGCTACGGGCTTGCGCATAATGTAACAAAAGTTATGTAATAAGCTGCAGTTTCAGGATGGAGTTTTCTTCCTTTTGTTTTTATTTGCTTCTTTACATATCACAGCCTAGTTTTTTCTTTGTGTTGTTTGAATTTGTTGTTATCAGATGCGTATTACACAGAGAACGAAAGCTGCAAACTATAAAAAAAGTTAGTTGTCATCTGATTTGTTTTAAAAACAGTCAGTGTTATATATTGAATACAAAATTATCCTAACACATCATGATATCCACGTTATCTGAGGATCTAAAATCAGTTTATGTTATCTGACAAAAGGCGAACTGATTTGTTAGATTTGAAAATCAGTTTGTGCTATATCATATATTTTGAACTCAGAAACTTGACTTTTGTATGTTGTCAGGAAGTTGAAAAAGTAGTCAAAATTCTTGGTAATAAATGTAATCATAAAACCGACAATCTTGAGTGGAAATTTTCAATTAGTCTCTGACATTAGTTGTCAATCAATTACTTTATTTTAATAGAATGGTTATTAATATTTTGCTTAATGTCTCTTAAACATTTTATTTTAAAAGTCACGTACAATCAATTTAAAGACACTACTGATACTCGTTTGTAATTTTTAGTATATACACATCGTGCATGAATCAATGTGTTTGGTAACATAAGGAGGGGGTAGGGTTACATCATTTACTGGTAAAATAACCAATATTTACTTTACTTATTTTAGTAAACTACTGTTTTATATAACATTCCGATATAGCGTGCGCTTTCCCGTTTATTCCGTTGTCATTTTTATTTCGCTTTTTGATGGATCATTATTGAAGAATGTAATTTGTAATAAATTTGTAATCTGTCCGAAGAATCAGACCCGATGTTGTTATAAGAAATATTACGGATGAGCTAATCAACCAATATTGACCAGCCCCTCTCCTGTTGCCTGACTACCTATTTCATCCAGGGCAGGGTTATCAATCCCTAGTGCAAGTTAAATACCGCCAAAACCGGAGACGGGCTCTCAGGAGATCACCGTGTGTTTCCTAAGGGTTCCTCGGTTACTTCTAGGTTATTCCTTAAGATGCACTCAAGAAAATACACTGTCAGGATTCGATAAGCCTTTGAAAAACATAGGACGACTTAACAAGATTAAAATTAAAATATTTGTATACCTTTTAATATTATTTATTAGTCTACATGGCGACTCAAATGTTGTTTTTCTGTTCGACGTTAATTTTTTTTTTTCAAAACCGCTAAAATAAGATTATCGCAAGGAAAATAAAATTCAATTTATATAGAATTCCATGATGCACGCCATGGGCATGATCATGTATAATTGTTTCATTGTGATGAGTTTGTCTCGAAGAAATTTATTTTAGAAAAGGTCACACGACTTCAACTCATAACAACATTAAATGAGCCTCATTAAAGCTATATATTGACAGAGATCCAAGTTTGAATGACTCCAAAGATTGTTCTGTTAGAGTCATATTGACAAGAGACAAATATAAATAATCGAAATATGTCATAAAAATCAAAATTAAAAGCTTCAAAAGGTCATTTTAGGAACATTAAGTATATAATTCTTAAAGGAATAGTGTACATGATATATATATTTTTCTCTATTTTGTACTGATGATGATATCTATACCATAATCATCAGTGAATTATAATTTTAGAATACCACTTGTTTTTTTTGTTGCTCAGCAGCGCAGAAAAACAATTTGAATTAAAAAGATGCAAGTCCAGCCAACCATTCGAGTTTTGCAGAGGGTTTTTTAAAAGATAAGTCAGCACTCTTTAATAAAGCAGAGTACAATTTCGCCAAAATTAGAGATCCAAATTACTAGTATGGTGATTTTGACCATTTGGGCTTTTGAGAAGTTTTTATTTCTACATACACGGTTACTGATGGTATTTTGTTAACTAAAATATAAAATTCAATAGAAGTAGAATTATCAGGAATGCGCCATATGATTGTGACAAATCAACATTAATATCATGCGTCATTTTCTTTAAATTTTAAGGAAAAAAATACTATTTACAGTCCGTGACCGGTATGAGACTCTTTACAACTAAATGTAGTTTTGATGATTGACTTTATGGTACTGTTTATGATTAATATTTATCGGTAACATTAGAATGGACATCAAATTGAGCATCTTCCTTTAAATACCCGCCAAGACAGTTATGAAAAGAGGAAGGCTCATTCGATGATATTAATGTCATCGCGACATGTTTTTGTCTCGAGTTCTGGCATGTTGCCGATTTGTATGTCGTCATGTGCCATTTTGTTAAACCCTTTTGGTATAGTTCAAATATGTTTTAACGCAAGACAATATCTCTTTCTTTATGAAATACAATATGGCGGCGATATTGGGTGGTCGTGATAAAATCACTGATCATTGTCGAGATTGCATTCTTAACATCTCCTCAATGCTTGTCAACGATCGATCTCTAGTGAAAGGACGCAAGTTGCCTTCCTTACATTCTTGAGAAATTTTCAACAACTATTTTCTGAAATTAGCTTAATTAATCGAGGTTCGATAGCAGCAATGTACTATTTGCATCTTTTAAGACATGTCAGTTGTTTTCAGATAGCTTACATGCATCCCGAAAGTATTTCAAGTAGATAACCATACTTTTTTCCAAAGTTCAACTATAACCCAACTATAGTAGTCTAGTATGTTTGATCTTGTTGGTCCTTTCTTAACCATAACCAATATATATTTTTTTCTAAAAAAACCCCGATAGTGAGAGATCAATAAGCATTTGTAGGTGCGAAAAAATTACTTTCCTTGATGCGTGACCAGGCAAATAACGGTAGCAATACAAACAAGCACATGCTCTTTGCATTTTACATGGTGTTTTATGTGGACTTAGTTTAGCCCCTTATAACTCAATGTTCAGTTTCCCGTCACCCACCCTCGTTATGATTTTGGACCCTCGTTTCAAAAGTGATAATCCTGAAATATTTCATTATTTTAAAATTAGCTAATTACAGCAATATATTTTACCTTTTTTTAAGATTTTAAATTCATATTTGTTGGTGAAGGTAAATATTGTTTTCTTTAAATTGAAGTATAAGGTACCAAGATACGGTATATAAGAATATTGGTTTTAATGATGTGTACATTAACAAATTGTCAATAAGTTAGTATAGCAATGTAATTGTCCATAAAAATAGCCCACAATAATAGGACGATCTAAAATAATGAATAATGAAAAATGAAATAGTTGCCTCATTATGAGCTGAGCAAAATGTGACGGGAAACTCAACATTGACTTATAAGGGCCTATTATTAGTAAAATAGTAAAGATCAAGAAACCACGATGTCGGTGGTATCGTAACTCTTGTGAATTTGTTCACTAGATGCTTATGTATACAATCGATGATCGGTGAAAATATTTCAGGAGGAAGATCCTTGAAGATATTTTCAGAAACATCTACATAACATTCTTTGTACTACCGTAACCATTAAATGTCATTTCTTTCTAAGTAAGATAAAAATGTCAACATTCATAGACATTCGTCTAAATATGACTATCAACTTGAGTGATGAGTCGTAACAACAGGAGTGTGTTTTATTTCTTAGATAGGGTAAATGGAATCCTATTGAGAGCCCGTCATCCCGTCAATAGAAAACCGTTTAGATTCTCTGTTGGAATAGAGAGCGAGTGATTTGTCTTGTACTGATACATGCTGAGTTTATGACAAATAGTCTGTGATGGATTGGCTATGATGTTTTGAGACGTCAAAATAGTTAACAGACATGAAGGGAGTGGTCAGAAATACTTGACAAGGTTTTGAACATTACTATTGTCACATTACCCTTAGCGCCACAATCATGATAATGCCTTATATGCAGTCCACGACCCGTATGAGAAACTTAGCATCAAAACATGTTCATGACTTCATGTGGTTTTGACTTTTGAGGTTTGACTTCAAGATATGTTTATTATTAATACTGACCAGTAATATTTAGAAAAAGACTTCAAAATCGATAATCTTTCTTTAAATTCCCGCTATGACAGATATTATCAGATTCTAAAATTTGTAAAAGAGAAGGCTCATTCAATGATATTAATTTCAACGCGACATGTTTTTGCCTCATGTCCTGGCATATTGCCGATTTGTATGTCGTCATGTGCCATTTTGTTAAACCTTTTTGGTATAGTTCAAATATGTTTTAATGTGCAACACAAAATCTCTTTCTTTATGAAATACAATATGGCGGCGATATTGGGTGGTCGTGATAAAATCACCGATCATTGTCGAGATTGCATTCTTAACATCTCCTCAATGCTCGTCAACGATCGATCTCCAGTGAAAGGACGCAAGTTGCCTTCCTTACATTCTTGAGAAATTTTCTTTCAACAACTATTTTCTGAAATTAGTCGAATTAATCGGGGGTCGATAGCAGCAATGTACTATTTGCATGCTTAAAAACCTGTCAGTTGTTTTCAGATAGCTCTACTTCTATCACCAAAGTATTTCAAGTAGATAACCATGCTTTTCCCGAAGTTTAAATTATAGCCCAGCTATTATAGTAATAGTAGCCTATATTTGATCTTTTTGGACCCTTCTTCTCAACCATGATCTATCTTTTACAAGAAACACTTTCTTTGATACATATCAAGCTAAATGATGACGGGTAACTTAGGCCAGGGCTCAGTCACACATCACGAAACGTACAAATAACATACACCGGTTTGGTAATGCATTTCAATGACCGAAACAGTGAACGTTATTCGTACGCTTTGGCTCTATATGGTGATGTGTATGCATTTTTGGCTAATGGGCGTAAGCATAGAATCTGTGGTTAAGTTTATTAGTAAAATAATTAAGATTAGGAAACTACAAAATTGTTAAATGTTCGTGGTATCGTAACTCATATTATGAAAATGTGAACTACGTGCTTATGTATATAATCGATGATCGGTGAAAATATTTCAGAAGAAAGTTCCTTGAAGATATTTTCAGAAACATCTACATAACATTCTTTGTACTGCCGTAACCATTAAATGTCATTTCTTTCTAAGTAAGATCACAATGTCAACATTCATAGACATTCGTCTAAATATGACTATCAACTTGAGTGATGAGTCGTAACAACAGGAGTGTGTTTTATTTCTTAGATAGGGTAAATGGAATCCTATTGAGAGCCCGTCGTCCCGTCAATAGAAAAACGTTTAGATTCTCTGTTGGAATAGAGAGCGAGTGATTTGTCTTGAACTAATTCATGCTGAGTACATGACAAATAGTCTGTGATGGATTGGCTAGGATGTGTTGAGACGTCAAAATAG
The DNA here is from genome assembly GCA_000969725.1 of Ophiothrix spiculata. NCBI lineage: Eukaryota > Metazoa > Echinodermata > Ophiuroidea > Amphilepidida > Ophiotrichidae > Ophiothrix > Ophiothrix spiculata. The sequence goes on from JXSR01S024224.1 coordinate 192,418, forward strand.
TTAGCAGACGTGAAGGGAGTGGTCAGAAATACTTAACGACAAAGTTTTGAACATTAATTGTTCCACTACCTGAAGCACAATAAGAATTTCTTTAGGTATGATCAAACACTCAATGAAAAAAAAAACACAGTTGTTTCTTGTCCCCTCCCTCCTCACTTTTTGGTGTCGCACTACTTTTTTGTTGTTGTTTCAAAAATGCTAAAAAAGTTTTAAAAATTGAGCTAAATTGTTCAAATATCAATACCTCGCTTTCCTCTTTATTAAAGGATTCTTTTTAAAGTTAATTTTTGATGTTTTTAACAACGAAATTGTCGTCAAACCAACATCTATTTATATCACATCGAGTTAAAAGACAGCGGCTGAATATGCAGCCAGCATCTACCAAGGGTAAACTTGGATTGTTCAGGCTCTCCTCAACCTTAAATTAAAAAAAAAAAACAGTTTGAGAAACCTTCTGACGACAAACAACTTATTTTTATGTGGCCTAACCCCATAGCTGAAGATGCTCAGAAGGTTTGCTTTATGTGGCTATGATGCTATATACAATGCTACCCAAATTTATTGGTTTTTATCACCAAAAATTGATTTTTTACCATTGCACGCGATACTCATATACAGTATTTGTGAAAGTTCTTTTTAGATATCTTTCTATATGAGCTTACTGAGAAGGTTAAAACAACCGCCTTGCCTTTGTTATCTAAAGTTAAAAGCCAAAAGTTAGCAATACTTGAAATAATTACTCAGTCTTTAATACATGAAGCGTTTATGTTTTATGTTTACCATTACTAGTCATGCTCATTCTACAGAAGCAGTTTGAAATTTAATTTGAAGCACCCTTCATCAATTGTTTTGAGTCGGATTTAAGTTGACTTCATAACTTAAAATTAATTTTATTAAAATAAGTTCCAAATGTTTTTCTGATGGATGTTTACACGAGAATGTTCAGAAATAATTTACAACTTCGAAAACATAACCAACTTTATATTTCCTATATTTCACCTAAAATAACGCACCCTATAAACATTCTCTGCACAATTCATTTATATATGTTTCGTAGCATATTCGTCATGGGTATCATGTAAGGATCTAACTGAAAATACAATATTGCCGGGCTCCTGACAGCATTTACTGCACGGTATACCACATTTGTTTTTATTCCAATTCTTTCTTCAACCAAGAAAACCCTGTAATTGTTGTGATTCACCATGCTTACCTGTGTTCATCCCGTCACGCGACAAGTTCAAATACACACCCCCAGGGCTCAATAAGGGTGACAGAGTTTAATCAGGCAATTTAAGTAATTTGTCAGGGCTTAACTTATGGTATCTGTTTGCCACGGGCTATTAGAAATACGATGGAAATACAGTATGCTACTGAAAGGTATGATATCTATAAGGGAACCGACAAATTTAAATACCTTGCTATGAATTGAATGGTGGGAAGTACTTAAAACACCCTCTGGATAGACTCTGGCTAGGCCTAAAGAATATATTTAGTGCTTCCCATAATGCATTTCTTCCAACGGGATTGTCTGTTTAGGAAATTCTTTCAAGCTTTAAAGATGAATTTTGCCCAAAATGCAAGGTTCACAACAATTGATATCAGCTTAGGGTAACCTCATCATTAAAGCTTAAAACACGTTCCAATACAAACAATCCCATGTAGCAAGCAATGCATGACGGGATGCACTTGATATCTTCTTTGTGCTAGGTTTGGTGATCTTTAAAGGGACACTATCTGAAGTTTTAACATATCTGTTTGTGAAAACTTCCATTTAATTCCTAAACTGTATTACCTAAAAATGTCCTTTGAATTTGTAGCAGTTTGGATGTGGAAAACACTTTTGTTTTTAGTGTTAAATTTCTAACAAAATGATTCTAAAGTTTAATTGTATCACAAATAAAAGTGACACAAAATGATAAAACAAAGAAAATCGTTTTATAACGTAGTTCAACTGGTATAACAAAATATGACAAAATGATAAAACCAGAAACAATTCTATTATTATGTTACATACTTCAACGAAGGAAAAGATGCAATACGGTATGTGTGTGTTATCTTACACAATTAAGACACTAATGGGAAGTTTTAATGTAAATGTTACCGTAAAATACTCCCTCAATACTAATGAGATGTTTTAAATGTTAATGTTACGATGACTGTTACCGTATACGTATATTTAAATAGACTTGGGTCTAAGCTGAACTCGGGAGCTGAACTTATTCGACGAGTTTCTTTACTTTAGTTGGTAACTTTTATTACTTTTAAACCAAGCCATCTTCTAGGTGATGACTCATTTCAACCACACTGGGACATCAAAAGCAACCTAATTCATATTGACTTTAAAAGTTGTTTGAAATTTGTTCAACAAAGTTGTTTGAAATTTGCTCAACAAAGTTGTTTAAAATTTACTCAACAAATTTGACACTGGTGTAACAAGTATTTCATCTAGTTTACTTGGTAGCTATCGACACAACTTTGACAAACACTCAAAAGGAATCCCGGGGGTTGCTCTCTTTTTTGTGACCATGGTGATTTGAAAACCATCTGTGATGAAAATGTACTTTCAATAGCATTTTATAATTTAATATCCTGTTTTTAATATCCAAAATTTACATTGGTCGAAGTTTGACAATTTGTCTTTTGCTCTAACTTAGCGTAATTCATGTTGACCTATTATTATGAACGAAAAATTAACATTTATGAATGGGTCTTCAATGTAGAATGTCTTAAGATTTCATATGTTCATCCTTTGCCATTGCAGTGGTAAGTGGAGCGAGAGGTTTCACAAAAGATGCAAGTTTTAAACCTTCAAGTTGCAAGCAATTCGAACCAGTTTGTATCCTTTAAATAACACACAATTACATATATTCATCACATTTGTCACATTTTTCTGCGCATCAGAATAGAAAAATTACAAGCATTAATAATATCAGAATTTTGTTTTTCACCATTATCTACATCCTGATCACACTTGAGAACCCCCTCACATTATCCTTTATCCCAACTAGAGAAACAATGAGTCGCATAATATCTTTACATCAAGTCCAAAGTAAATACATAGAGACCCTTACATATTTGCCAGCTTCTTTAGATGCCATTAGCGGTAGACGGTGTTTATTGTTACAGCTCCTCTAGGCTGCTGGTTGTTTAAGTTCACCACCGTACAAGTCAATCACTTCGTTTATCATGTTCCTATGAAACTAAATACCTTAAAAGAAACTCTGTGTATTTAGTATAGTGTGACTTACAAATGAAATATTTCTTACTCAATTGTGAACTCCTAACCCTTTTGCAAAAAAGGGGTCATCATAACATTCGGCTCATTGTGCAATCTTACTGTCCCTATCAACCGGCCCGTGGCACACCGTATCCATTCCAGACATTTTGAATATAACTCCGTCGGAAAGAACATACGTACCTTACAGAAAGCTGAACAATTGGTATCCCCGTCATTACAGGAAGCTTAAACTTGCAAAAGCACTTACAAATTTAGATATTATTAACATGAAGGCTATATGGTTCAAATTATAAATTTTGTTTGATGTAATATTCACGCCTAAGCAAGCCCAATTGAACGATGGCACTATTTGGTCCAATTATAATTGAATTAGGCCCCTAATACCATGAATAACTTCACATGTTCAGGATTAGCGCCATCATTGACGCTGGTTTGATACCTACATAGGTCGAATGTGAAACTTTTCTGATCACGCTGTTTGATAATCAAGTTTAGCAGCAATTTTAAACATCATTGCTATTGTTTGTACGTGCCTTAGGTTTAGGTTTATTAACACTGATTACATCGCGGCTAAATGGCCAAATTGCATAATACAGTGAGCTAAAAAAATACACAAACAGCATAAAAATAACAAAGTATACAAGCAAAAATGACAAAAATGCAGCAATATGTGGCAAACAGCTGAGAAGCAGGCGACAAAAAGAGGCCAGATAACAAAGCCACTTTCAGAAAGGAAAGGAAGAAAAGCCACTCTATGATGAATTGAGCAAGCCTATGAAGTATGGAACGGGGCTGTCTGACAAAAGCCTTCATTAATATCCAAGAACGTAACACGGTTCTATGTGATATTGTTTCTCGTATGCAGAGAGGGGGAAAAGAACAGCAAAAATGGTTAACTAATGCCAAGAGTTGAAAACTAATTTCGAGATTTGACTGATTCATTCTTCATTATGTTTTTCACAGATTCATATGACTTTCATTTTCAGGTTGGAGTGATGCTTCTGTCTGTGGCGTTGTTCTTTTATCACTTGTAATTGTATACAACGTATAACATATATCTGTATTCCAATCATAAGATAGTTAGTATTTAAGTTCTAAATGGGTTTTTTTTTTCAGATTTAACAATGGAAGTAGGAAGATTATTTACACAATGCCACGAAGATATTGACCCGGATGCACTAATGCAGTATTATTGCAATGCAGATTTCGGTAAGTACTGTCGAATCGTATTGGCCTTTTCACCCATGCGGCTTATATAGACCTTTTCAAAACACGACTATCCGAGAATTTCCGAAGCTGATTTTACACTTTCCGGCAATTGCCGAAAGAAAAAGTGACTCTTCAACACAATAACCAGAATGTTAAGTTCGCGTTCTCGTTAATTGGTTGCATACGAATTCGAGCTTGGGATTAGCGTCAGCACTACAGAGTCACTTACAGTTTGATCGCCCTGATGCAACTTCAAATCTTAAGCTTAATCAGCGCAGATCAGCCGATTTCAAATGGAAATTTCACTCTTTATGTCGGTGAGCTAATGGTACCATCGGCCAAAAGTTGTTCAGAATTAGTGTATTTAATATTGTATGGGTCTGGTTCTATTTATTTTTCACTTTTATTGCACTGAAATGCGAGTAATTTTTCGGACTTATTTGTTGACAAAACTTCGTGCTTACTACTAAGCTTGTACGTGATTGGTTGAAAAAATGGCCATGTGATCAATTTTCCGGAGATTTCCGAATGGATATTGTAAAGGTCTATTCTGGGCGCCTTCAATACGGGAAATAACGGTATTTCATAGAAATTTGTTCATATCTATGAACCGTGAACCAGTATGGTGTAATGAAAGCAAAATTAGTCCATTTTTAGAAAATACTATATGAAATTGCTTCTCCGGATATTAATAATCTGAAATGGTATAGCGTCAGTGTCGGGCATAGCGTACTATCTCTTATAGCTTGTTCATCTATTATATGATTTTTTAGAACGGTTTCAGTTGCTCTATATTAGTGCCAACATTGGGAAAAAATCACGATTCTTGTAAAACATATCCTATAATAGTAGAAAAGTCTCATTATGTATCATGTCCCTCAATCTCGTTTTGTATAATGTTTAGAAGTTAAAACTGACCAATTACTTAAGTGTATTAAATGGAAACAATATATGTAATATCCTATGAACAATTCCAAATACGTATACAAATTCTACGATTTATTACCACTTTAAAGTCACTGTTTCACGTACTAGGCCAAAAGTATGATTACTCATGACAGACATTGGAACATAAAGTCAAAATATTACTTCTCAAAGTGTATCTCAAACTTCTGTGCAATATCTTCAATTTTATCAGACATTTCAACCTATATATCCGACCCCGTAATAATCACTTGAAATCCCTGTATGTCAACACGTATATCCTCTATATTTCATATAATTCAACTATCAGATATTTTTGTGATATCAAATTTTGATATGGGATTTTTGATTTGATCAGGATATGAGGTGAATTATATTATGGTGATCAGTGCAGTGAGTATTACCTTTTCGACATTGCACCTCGCGTGAATGTGTTTTTTTATAACTACGGGTATCTACTAAAAACTCGTATATGATGGTGGGTATATCAGGTCAATGCGCAGTATGATGCTTTTTATTCTAGAATTAGTTAGGATCCCAGCCTTCCTCCCCCTCTTTGGGCACGCCACTGATCCAAGGTTAGGAGCTCTTGCTCCGTGCTGTAATATGAAATTAAATTCATGCTGTAATGTAAGTTCACATTCGTTATTACGTAAATGCGTAAGTAGGAAAACAACACCAAGGCCCTACACCACACCACAACACCACACAGCCACAAAATACACCATAGCATAACAAAACATAAAACAACACAACGCAACACAATGCATCGTAACTCAACGCAGCACGACCTAACAACGCACATTGCAACACAAAATATTGTGCTATCGTTGTATTGTAATATGTTGCGTAATATTGTGCTGCAATATGCTGTGTTTTGACGCATTGTGTTACGATATTATTTTATATTGTGTAAAGGATGTGCACTGCGTTACATTGCAAACTGCAAAAAAAAGAAGAAGCTGTGAAGGGAAAGATGGGTAATTTGGAAAACAAACAAACAAACAAAGGCCTAAAGAAAATAGGGTCCACTGATGACGCAAATCCACACTCATTAAACTGCAGAGCCTGCCTAGGTGGGACATCCATAACGTACCAAAGTGATGTGTAATGTTGGATAGAAATTCGATGTTATTTGGTGTTATGGTGTCCTGTATCAGTGTGTTTATTAATTTGCTGTGTTATAATATTTCCTGTGTATTGAAATGTAATGTATTGTGTTGTGACGTTTTAATTTTTAAGTTTTCCGAAGGTCAATCAAAGCGATGTTACATTGAAATTCAGGAATATACTGTATAGTTTATCCCGCAAAAATGAACCGCCAAAGTTTCAGACTTCTTATTGTTGTTTCACACAATTTCAAGAAACGGAAATTTAAAGCCCACTGAGCGTTACACAATTGCGTGTGCATTTTTGCGATGTCGCAATACTGTCATTGACTGGTGGTCTTTATGAAATATTCATCTTATTCAGCTACTCATATCCCAGTTTAAGCTTGAGGTCCGCTAATAATGTATTTTGCAAGATCCGAAACGTATCCCTACTCAGGTAGGGTTACGCTCAACTCCATTGAACCCCTATATAGACGAATTTCAATGAAACAACTAAGTGAACATCTTCTTTAAGGGTGCATGTAAATTCACCAAAAGTATGCCAGTGTATTCTTATTAGCATTTGCCAATGGTCCTATTTTGATAGAATTCTGTAAAAATCCAAGAATATGGCCGCCCAAAAGTGTGGTTTCACAAAAGTTGTCAAAATTTTGTTTTATAACTACTCATCTTTTACAAAGAGACTTTAATTTTATTCTAGAGACCCCATGGATCATTTCAGTGAGTGTTAGGATTGTGCATGTCAGCTTAGTTTACTAAAAATTATGAATCACTTCCAAACTTTCTCTGTATGCAGTCCCAATTGACTTTCATGTGACTCTCTTGAGAGTCACTTTTGGACTAGTATTTTGCTAACATTTAGCGGCTTGCACCAGCGAAGTGCACTCTCTCTCTCGCTCTAGCTCTGAAACCTGGACTCTGAAACACCTCTTCCGTATAATCCCTGAAAGCACTGATCTATTCCCTTCACAAAGAACAAACTTTAGGCTAGAATGTCATCCCATTAGGCATTATAGGCCATACGCATGGCCACCTATGTCTGGCAAAAACAGCACTTGCCCCTGCGGGCACCAGACACCCTTATGATTGCTAATTTTTTGCAATTCTCCCGGCAATTCTGATAATTTATGAGCTGTTGACTAATCGAGGTGTGAATTTGTTCCAATTCAAAACATAACGCCTCTAATAGCGTGAAATTGACGTCCCTTTAGGCCTTGAAAACCTTTTATTCTGTCTACACTTTGTCTATTATAGTACTGTAAATGATGCTATCAAGGCTGGAATCATCTTTTTTTCTTTTTTTTTTAATCGTGAAAGGTTGGTGAAGGACATTGACATTTTATTCAGAATGTTTAGATTAATGATTATTATGACAACACATAAATCATTTAACCGCGTGTCTTAAACGGATGCTACTTTAATAAAGAATTGATTTGACATATGCCACAAAGACCGAGCACAAAAACTTTAAAAACATGCAATTTCATATCTTTGGAAGAAAGTGGTATCAAACTGAGAAAAGTTCATATAGATAGTAAAATATATTTTTTAATTTAAGTATTTTGAAGTGCTAATTAAAAAGATGGAGCATTTACTATTTTACAAGCACATATATATAATGATCGACTTTTTGGAGCTTTCTCTATACTTTGTGTGGTAAATCGGGTAATTTTTTGGGAAAATGTGTACTTTTGAAATGTCTATCTGAAAAACGAGCTCGGTTTTTATTTTAGATTTGTTATCAACACAAATAAATCTACCAAATACTAATTTTTAAAGAAAATCAATGGATATTTTGCATCTCTGAGAAAACTCCTTAACGTTGAACAACACTTTTCAACGTTTCGATTTTGTCTGGTTTCACACCAACTTCCTCAGTTGTTCTGCAGACGAATCGTCACTTTGTATTATGTTGTTGTGTCTATCAATTTGGTGTATAGTACGAGGTGAAAAGACACAAGAGATATGTAAATACCGCGTCTAACTCACTGACTGGGAACGAAAGTCATTCTGGTGAATGTATCCACAATTACCTGCTGATCATATACGAAACCTTGGTGTTATCTTTGACAGTCAAATGACAATGGCCAATCAGATCTCTTCTGTTACACGAAGCATAGCTTTTCACCTCCGTAACATTGCACGCATCCGTCGCTACTTGGACTTTGAAACATGCAATCATGTTGTTCGATCTTTGATTTTGTCTCGGCTTGACTATGGGAATGCTCTTCTAGCAGGATCAAATGTGAAAGAGATTGCCCGACTGCAACGTCTTGAGAACTGGGCAGTTAAGATTATTTTCTGCAAATCAAAGAAAGATCACGCCTCACCTCTTCTGGAACAGCTACACTGGCTACCTATTAGTGAACGCATTACATTTAAGATCCTTCTTTATGTCTACAAGTGTGTTAATGGTCTTGCACCTGCTTACCTGCTTCATGTCTCGCTTTGTATACACCAACTCGCGAGGGATTACGATCTGCCTCTGACGTAACAAGACTGGTTGTCCACAAAATTAAGAACAGGACACTGAAGTCAGCTGCTAGCAAAGCATTCTATTACTACGCACCAAGACTATGGAATACCTACGCTGGTACCCTCGATGTGGGCGCTTCACTATATGGTTCAGACTGCCCATCACCGCAGGTATTGGCTGATCAAAATTAGTCAGAATTTTGACCAGTAGAATTACACAACTTGACAGCTCACTCGCCCTATCAAACTACACGGCAAACGTTCGTGATTGGAAGGCTTTGGGGAAGAGGTTGACAAAATGGCGTTGTTTACATGCGCGACTTCTGCATGGCGCCCCGCGTTTAACAACGCGTTACAAGCATTCGCGCAATCACCAATGCGTCACGCATGTTCTGTGTTTGACGCGGAAAACAAATGCCTTCAGGGCACGGGCCAATCAAGTGCTTAGATTGATTAGCGGATACCTGCGTCTTATGTCAGTGTGGAGTTGTTGAAGACATAAGAGGCAGGGGACCAGCGTATGGAATACCTTGCCCCAATCTCTTCGCACTGCCAGCACAGTTGCCAGCTTTAAGAGAGGTCTCAAGTCTCACCTTTTCCCAAAGTAACTTTCTGCATGCTTCAGTTTTGTCTTTTCATTTTTCCCCCAATTAGTTTGTGTTTGTTTCATGCTTTTTGATTTTGTTTTCAGCGCTGTGATCTAAATGAAATGGCGCTATATAAAAGCCTCATGTATGTATGTATGTATGTATGTATGTATGTATGTATAAAGTAATCAAGCTGTTTTGCGAACGCTGACTAAGGTTTCAACAAAATGTGTGTTTAATTTTAATTCTAATTCTGAATACGTTATTAAAACAAGACTTGATATAGAACCTTTTGGGAATATATTCGATAACTTTCATTGAGAGTATGATTTCATTCAGTTTTTTACGTTTCTCACTGCTTCAGCTGCTGTCCAAATTGAAGTAATTTGTAGATATTTTTTCTGGGTTTAAAACTAAACACCATTCTGAAACACGGATCATAATTAGGTATACAAAATGTAAATTTTAACAATCGTATATGTGGCCAATTTATAACAAGATTTGAATGTATCAAAATATGCACAGAAACGTAAATTCTACATTTATTTATTTATTATTTATTTCACAATATTTAAGCAGGGTAACCCATTCAACAGAAGTTGATTTACAATGGGGCCCTGCATACATAAAAAGAACTTGCAATTTAAAAGAACATTTAACATGATAAGTATAGATTAAAACGAAATTTGAAACATTATTTACAAACAAAATTAAATTAAATATAAAGATACAGATATGAACTGTAGATTAAAAGATATGTATAAAACATGCATATACTATTATACAAGTGCATGGTCATTGTAAAAATTATTGGAACAAGATGATAAAACAACGAAGAATTTGAAACACATCATCATAGTAGTACATTTGTACATATCATTTAAGAGGTCAATCATTTTGCCATTTTAAAACGTCTTATGGTTTTTTTCGTTAGAGTAAATAACAAAACAGTCCCTTAAATTAGAATGATTGAATATTTTGCTTTGCCGTAGCCTTTCTGTCATTTTTCCCTAAATCTAAACAAACATTCCTAGTTTATGTGTTCGTCTGTCTCGACACGATCCAGTAACGGAAATTCATATTGAATGTTGCTCCTTTCATAATTGATTGATGGTTCAGAATCAGTGACAAATTTGGCGGGAAACACATAAATCATCCACAATCATCTTTCCCGCTTTTTTCTTACTTTAATAGTAATGATACAACTTCACAGACGAGTACGGTTAAAGGAAGTACCGTAAGCGATGTTTTGTATGTGAATGGTTATTGTCAACATTTTGGAAAAATCTCAATTAGATTTAAAGAAAATGTCTTTGCACTAAATCACACATGACTATCCATTCCCGCCCTTTTCCTAACGCGGTCGGATACGATTCCCTTTAAGGGGTTACGCAGGAAGACAACTACCTTAAGGGATTGCATATTGATAATATTTAAGTAAATTTCTCAGACTTGTTTGCTTTAAATCATTAGATTATTATAATAACGTTTCCTTTCGGTGATTCAAAAAGCAAAATTATGACATTGATAAGCACAATGAAGATATTTTGAGAATGACAGACGTTCATGGCAATTGGGCAATATTTAGCATACTTATAAATTATAGAAATAGACATACATTCTACCATATGACATCCAAGACATAGAAAACAGGATATAAATTTTAAAGAAAGTATATGTTAAATTTAGAGAGAGTATAAGTTATTACATTATCATGAGAGTTTCAGATGCACATCCTCATGATCGTTCTGGTAGTTTGTTAGTGTCTCGCTCTTTTGGTACCCGATTGTGTCCTAATTTGTGATTAAGATCACGTTTTGTAGCATTAACTCGATTACGCACCCCTTTGCAATAATGCATGAGATTTACAAATAAATAAACCAAGTCGGTAACCAATAAGTCCACCAAGTACCAGTTATATATTTAGACTCATTATACTAATAAGAACCAAACGAACAAATGATGATTGAGTAATTATGATCTATTTGTTTTTATATGTCACTGTATATATCATGTTAATGGATCGTCTCGGTGATATCAAAGCAGTACTCGGGAGACAACCTTCCAGACCTTTTTACTTGACTTAGTTAGTTGCAGATGACTTTTTTAGGGCTGGGGCACATAGCCGGGTACTATGTATCTTAACCTTCAATGCTTCGTTTGGACCTTAGATTTTTGACAAATTTTGCTTAATGGCTACTTTTGCTCACATTTGAAATCGTCTGTGTGTTCTCATCCCGGAAGGAAGTATTTAAATTCCAAAGCATACAGGGAATGGGGAAATGCGCCAGAATTGGACGCAACCCTTAATGTAAAAATCTACACCATTTAATTACTTTAATCATTCCGTATCTTCACAGAGGAAAGTCATTTTGTGCTTATCATAGGCATTTTAGTTAATCCAAGCTAACTTATTTGTTCCAAGCAAAACCTTTAAAACGAATGAGCAAAGTATTGAGTATTTAAGGAACAAGAAAAACAGACAACGATGTACAACAAAACCCTTCATTAATATTGACAAAAATTCTGTGATGACGATTAAAATTCGATGATTTTCGGCAATTATTAGTTTCGGTTAAGATATTCATCCGCGTCTCCTCTAGTATTAATCAAAGGCATCAAACTCACGCCTTCCGATACCAACTACTTGTGAGCAAAATGCGGCTAAAATCGACGATAAAATTTGCTTAATCTGCAGCAATTCTAAAGAGCAAACACTATGTCAATATACGCGCACTTCAAACGTCGGTCAGTTGAAAATTGTGATTTGTCAGAATGGCATTTCGTCATGTAAGTGTAAGAAAGTCGTATCTGCAAAAGCTGCCATTTTTCATAAATTTGTATTACATATTTTATAATCTACAGTCTTGGGTCAGTGGTTCTTTAAATGGTTCTTCAGGCGACATCGTCACCTGAAGAACCATTTCAAGAACCACTGACATAAGACAGGACAATTTTGAGAGATTTTTCACATTCTTGTGACAAGGCATGAAATAAATATAGGGCAGCCATTGCAGATACGACTTTCTTGCACTCACATGACATTTACTCCAGGTATGAGAGAGGATTGGGAACGTTTTTTTATCCGACTTAGTGACTGTTTTCCCCACGACGATTTGAAATCCCAATATATCTATTGACCTTATTCAACAGTTTACAAATAGCCGAGCTCACGCCAATCATTAGCGCAGCACATCAGAGCACATGTAGTCAACATGTGGTCATATTTTTTGAGGTCGGGCCCATTTGTGTTACAACTCACTCACTTCATCCATACCTAACTCCCTCCTGGTAATGGTTGATTAGAGATAATAAACACCTTTATTTCGCTATTATTTTTAATTGATTTTATAGATTAATACATTATCTTCAAAATCATACCAAAATTATAACATTTCACACAATTATTGAAAA
>JXSR01S024225.1:76650-87742 GCA_000969725.1 Ophiothrix spiculata
TTAAGAATATGCCAATTTATTTCACATTTCCTATCATTTTCTTGAAATGAAACTTTTCTGGTATATTTTAGTAAGCACTAGGATTGTGAATCTGTCAAAAAAATCAATTTCGGCAAAGTATGACCTTGATATGTATTTTCACATGTAGCGCAAAATAAAGTTTCTGGCATTTACTGCTCATACGGGCTGGACGGTCACATATGTAAAACAAATTGAATTTGGTTTTTTTACACTGATTTGTAGAAACAGATCACTCTTGTTTTTGATTTTTTCGTAAACCATGAATTGATAGCTTGAACAACAAGTGATTACTATTTGAAATCAGCCTCTGTTTTGCAATTTGTTTTACAATGCATGCTTTTCATTCAAGTGTAGCGACATAATGCTTTATTGCTTTCTCATTTCTTTCCTGTCTTTATTTTTTCAAAGTAAATTCCATGGAAGGAAATATGAGTTAATGCTTTCTGCTGCATTGTATCATATCACATCATTGTAATATGTACCTTTAAATTTTATAACAGGTGCAGTATCTTTTCATTATATCGTCAAACTCAACCCCAGTAACCAACAAAAAAGGATTCAAGAGTCACGTAATAATGTCAAGCACACATAACAGTACAGTGATCAATTTTCATCTTAGTTTATCATGTATGTACAAGAAACATTACAAAACGGGGTTCCTGACTCCTTACAGCTGAGTTTTAAAACCAAACCCAATGTTCGCAGCGTATTCGATTACACTCGGAGGGCGGGTCCTAATCTAGAATAGCCATTATATTGTTCTTCATCTGTAACTAATACGGAGTGACATCAGCATCATGAGGTGTAATTCAAATTATCTCTCTTTCATTATATTAAACTACACGCAGATAGGGATGTTCATATGATTAACCTTTATGGTTAAACCAATCCGATCCCATCTGGTTGCTTGACTTGAGGATATATTTCTTACCTTTTGCTAATCGGTGTTTCTATCGATGTATCAAAATTATGAGAAGGACAAAAGTGTGGTAAGAATTTTTGATTTTAGAGGAAACGAAGTGCTCGGAGTAAAAATGCGAGGTTGAATAAAATTTGACAAATTCAAGTTAAGCTTTTTGTTCCGACTGAGAATCGAGGAAAGGGAAGAAACACTGGGCCAAACCCTCTCCTATCCCCGCAAAAACAACAACAAACAAATCATGTTTGACATACAATAATTTAAAAGAATGGAATGATAAAAGCTGAAAAATACCATCTCAAAGGGACATAATAAAAATCAAATTCAATGTCCGTTTATGTTTATCAAATCAAACACCACAAAAGGACGGTTGAATGTGAACATTTCTGTAGCCTTTAAAAGCTATGATAAATCAGGCGCGAATATTGGTGTCCACATCAGCGCCATTTTGTCGTAACTCATGAGGGAAAACCCAAACGGTTAATGTGATTTTACGACAACTGGCAAGAGAGAGATTGGAATGGGGTGCATAAGGTGGAAAACTGAAGATTAAAAGTGTGCACATCAATTAATTACTAAAATTAAATGAGACTGCTGAACCAGAAACGTGTGTTATTAGTTTACTATTTACGGAAACCTTATAATGCTTAGCAGGTGACGCTATTGTTCTATTTTTGAATCTTCTTCTTTTTCTTCTTTTTTTTTTTTTTGGCTTCCTTTTTATTATAAGAACAATCGCAAATCCATAAGTCGTTGTCTACTAAGAAGGACGAAAGATTCAATAAAAGCATCTTCTTCTTTTCTTTTTTTAAGGGGGGGGGGAATTTGGGTTCCTTTTTATTATAAAAACAATCGCAAATCCATAAGTCGTTGTCTACTGAAAAGAACGAACGATTCAATGAAAAAGCAGTTTTCACACCTCGTATTTGAAACTAATCATGTTACAAACACTAACTAAAGAACGTAATAATAATTAAGCTAATTTTGAGTAGCACTTAAAAACTCTCAATCCTACACTTCGTCCTCCTCTCTCTCCTGTTCTTAATATACTCAAAAAACATCACATATTGGAGCACGTTTTCCGTTTTGCATGTTTTATATGAATTTACTAAATTGCTTAGAAGGTATATGTTTTCGAAATATTATACAAACTTTGAGCGAAGACATATATTAATATGCAGGGATGATAGCGTGCAATCCATGTTGTATTTTAAAACATGAAATCCATCTTTTTGAATATAAATTTCATTTTCTCAAGTAATGCATTGGAAAACAGCCCGAGGTACGTGTATATTTTCACATGATAAATATTCAATAGATGAAACAGATACGAAGCATATACTCTGCTCACGGGCTATTTGGAAAATCCTTATTTTTCCTTAATAAAGTAAAGATCCATAGATTAGAGCTTTACAGAATTTAATAAAGTTATATATAAACAGAGTTGAGAGAAAAATGTTTCATAGACAATAATTATATTTAACCAGAATGGCATATGTTTAACTTAATACAACAAACATATGCTATGATAAATCACTCTTTACTTTTTACCGTATTACCTTAAAAAGAGAGATAAGAGCGATACTTAGACTTGCTTCAACGAAGCAGAATGCGATAACTTAAAATAACATTTTCATGCTTGAAACACTGAAAAGGGGTTAAATATGAAAGGAAAATATTTTTATCATTTATGAAAATGGTTGAACATATTTTCTGGGTTAGCATAAGTATTGCTTTATGTGAGGAACACATATGAGATTGCCATCAAGAGCGTTAACGTATACTCTATCAACACTCTATTATTAACATGTTTAGTGGTGCATTAAAACATATGACTTTTAGTTTCTTTGAAAAATTCAGTCGAATGATCTTTGAGTAAAATTTATCTTGGATGGTTTGATTAATAGTGTCAATAAATAACACAAGCGCAGCAATGAGAGAAGAAACTGACAGTACGGTTTGTGTCATGAATATTCAGCATGTTGTAAATCTATCAGTTTCAAAACGTGCTGTGGTGTTAAGACTGACTGGGTTAGTTTACACTCTACAGATCCGCGCGTAATTGAGTGTAATTCCACGCCGGCCTTAATTTACGAAGATGCATCTCGCTAAATTGCAGTTCCATACATCTTTCCAAAAATTATCAACGCAAGTCACACACCGGATTGTGTATCTGCTTTAAACACACGTCGAGATGTCGAGAGGGAACATGTTGTGAACAATCTATGTATACATTTTTTGTTAGATCAACTTTGTAGTATGTATGCACACGCCCTTAAAAGCTTTCGCTGTTGATGGAATCACTGAATATTTTGGATATTACACAATGCACTCACTTTGTTTGCTATACTGCTTGTAATTTAAATTTACAAGAAAACGTTATTTTGCGAATTTGACTAAACCAAGCTCTGGACTTCGAAAATCATTTTGGAATACGACATCAGAGGAAAAAGTCATAATGATTTGTTGCTGAAGTTTTCAGACAAGAGTAATTTACTTTGTGAGACTGGTGTTGTACCTACTACATTATGGATCAGTACATCGTGTCATTGTTCTCCATTGCATTGTTCTTCTCATCCGATCTATTGAATTCCAGAACTCTGTTTGTATCAGCTGCTAATTCTCTCGTGGTTACGTCACCTATTGCTAATGTCCGCGAAGGAGGGATGTTGGCAATACGCTGTCAGGTATCGAACCTTGATAATGATGAGATTATTACACTGACACGTAAAACTGCCTCGAACAGTGAGACTTTGTCTTACAACGACCACGTGCAACCAAATGTTGAAGAGCGGGTCTTCTTAGCGGTACGAAGATTGTCTGCTGGATCTATCGTATCTCTATTAACTATTTATAATGTCGACAGACATGCAGACGAAGGAGAGTATTTTTGCAAGGTGTTATCGACTGCCGGTACTATAAGGGAAGTTGCAAAGGGGTCTGTTGACATACAAGTACAATATTTCCCATCGGATTCAAATCCAATATGTAGTTCGAACCAGCCATTCGAAGTAAACTTTGGGACCTTAGTAGTTCTAAACTGTACCTCTCATGTAGGATATCCAGCAATCGAAATATCATGGGAAAGAACAGGAACAGTAGCAAGCTTAGAAAAGGGGCAGAGTGTTTCTGTAAATGGTGTTGTGTATAATGAACTACGTTTTGTGGCAACTAAGGAGCATTCATCCGCCATGTTTATCTGTTCCATTACGAGTCCTGCATTCCCTGCACAGACTAAAACATGTCACATGGGACCGTTTATAGTATACGGAGATCAATATAGCACCATTGAAGACGTTGATATGAATAAACCAGCAAGAACAAGCTCATATATTGACAATGCAGATGAAGATGACATTTATGTAGTTCACGAAAGCTCTTCTACATCTGATTCTTCACTTGATAGATGTAGACAAACTTGTTCATCTGTTACAAAAACAGCCAGATTTTGGATAATGGCAACAATAATTTCTGTGACAGTATCATTGGTATTTTTGATCTTAGGAATATATTTTGCCTACAGGCTTTATACAGCGGATCAGTCAAGAAAAATGTCAACATTACGTCGCAGAGTTCTTCTGCATCAATTGACGGAAGAGGTCTATGAAAAACTTGACAGTACACCGGATACATCAAGTATGATGTACATGACATTAGAAAAAATAGGTAAACATGGAAATTTTGTTGTTAGAGAACATGGGCTTCAGCACATTGAAGGGACTTATTCCGACGCACCAACCGCGTATGTTCCATAATGTTGGTGTTTGTGTTTTGTGTAACAATACTTGTATATTTAATTATTATAGAAAACTCTTTTGATACAACGTGCTACATATTAAAATTATGAATTATATTAAAATGATGAATTACAATATGCACAAAAATGTTATGTGCACTTTGTACATACGTTTAACCATTTTAATAACTGAAACCTTGAAGAATTATTATTAACCAGAACAGATGACAATGGTGCAGATACGTTGAACTTATTTACAATGGTGCAGATATAGAAAACCTATTTAAAAATTGTTTTGAAAATCTTGATGAAAAAAATACATACATTGAAATTCGGAACTAAGTAATACACTTTTTTTTTTATAGAGGTTTAGCATGGTGATAATTGATAATATTAACAATGGTCGGACAAGTTCAACAGATCGTTCGGATAACAACTAAAAATGGCTTATAATATATAATCCAAAACAAGTTTACAAATCTATAGGCGGAAACCATAGTCGTATTTGGCATCGAATTGAACGGGTAACAAACATTTGGTCCAATGTATATGGCAGTTCAATAACATGTGCAATCTAACGCGAAATTTTATTTGGTCTCAACTCGGTGTTGAAGTTATTTTGTTTGGATCCACTGGTCATTTTGACTTCACGACCAAATATTTGGTAGGGAAATTTTGTTTTGAGGCCACCTATGGTTTCGGTCTAAAGCGAGTAGATTGTATTGTAGATGTTGACCTGTAAAAATAAATGTCGGGACTTACAGTATTTTAAATAAGCGTACTTATACGACTGTGTTGTTTTCAAATGTGTTCCATATAGACCATTTAAGATTATCTGACAGAAAAAAGGTAAAACAGAAATATTTAACGGA
Source organism: Ophiothrix spiculata (assembly GCA_000969725.1). Taxonomy (NCBI): domain Eukaryota; kingdom Metazoa; phylum Echinodermata; class Ophiuroidea; order Amphilepidida; family Ophiotrichidae; genus Ophiothrix; species Ophiothrix spiculata. The sequence continues at coordinate 82,199 of JXSR01S024225.1, forward strand.
ATGAATAAAAAAAAGATGCATTAGCTACAACATTTCTCAAAATCCACTGTAGGCAGTAGGCTAGCAGTATATCGGATAAAATCGCTAAACCGGAGGGTCAGTGAGCAAATGATGTGGGATGAAAAAACGAAAAGAAGATATCATGACCTTCCCATCATGCCTTATTTTGTTTGTGTGTTTTATTTTGTTTGTTTTGTTTCTTTGTTTTGTTTTGTTTGTTTGCTTATTTTTGAATAGGTTATAATGAATAGTGTTAGACTGTTTGTTAGTGATGAAATATGTATAATTACTAGACCTCATTTAAATCTTTCAGTTCAGAAATATTATATTACTAACACCAGTCAGGACAACATGAACACACAAGGCATGATGAGGAGATCCTAGTATCTTCCTTTATAACGCCGTGTCATGAAAAGTGTTACATTATATTATATATTTTATATACATCCATCTGTAATATGAATTGCGGTAGAAATAAAAAAAGGAAGGATTTAACAAGAATAAATATCCTTTGTTTCCCTTGGTTTCAATGGGTCACTCTCAGACACTTTGTTGACTTTCAAATTAATTTGACTTAAATTGTATAAATGAATTATGCAGGTGATGACCCTTCATTCAAATACGGAAAACGTATATGTGACCCGTCATATCGACAGGTACCTTAATACCGGCATAGTAAATTACGAGATACAAGTCATTGAAACTGAGCATAGTCAAAAATCACGGCCAAGGTCGAATTTCTAATTTCATCAGAAACGTTACCTTTGAAATGTATTTTATCATATAAATCAGGTTCCAACATCCGAAACGTAAGACAAATGTTTCAAAAACCGAGATAAAAATCCATTCTACATTCAAATGTTATCAGTACAGAAACTTAAAACTCGATTTTCTCAGAACTATAGTTTTCTGAATCGGCCGGACGTCTTTTACCAATTTGGATGTAACTTTGCAATCGTACATCTAATAACCCAAAGCAAGGTGACATTTTAAAGCTTAAAATGTAATCTTTCAGATGAGACCAATTTTCATTTCGGGATCCTTAAGGTACCTTTCGATATGATAGGTCACATATGTTAAATTTGTCACACTTACCTTTAAGCCCTATGAATACTATAATGGGAGTGTCAAATACAAAATCAGATTACAGTTTAATAATGTGTACCCCTTTTTTTGCATGATGTATACATCTAGAGAGGGTGTATGAATTTTACTTATACGTCTCCCGTTAACTCGATCCAGAAAATAAATATTACATTAATTGCAGTAACCTTGAATGTTGATTACACTCCTTGGTAATACATGAACCTGGTATCTCGTCAACCATGGAGAAATATTGTAAAGCCATCAAGTGCATGTGTCTTTTAATTTTTATAGCCACTGAGATCCAATATTTGTAAAAGCCGTCATGTAAATGTGCTTGTTTAATAAAACCTTTTTAGAAAAGAGATGACGGACGTGTATAAAATTAATGATCCATAAACTCAATTCAAAGTTCAATACCATGATATTGATTACTAAATAAAATGGTTTTGCCGTCTGATTGAAGTTGTACAAGACAAGCCGTATTATCATCATCATCATCCGGATATTATACTTATAGATATGCAACTGTCACAAGATTCTTTTTTAATAAGTTTCGATCATGACATGATAGAAATTTAACTTCTGGTAAAACAAATCGCCTAAAAGACCCCCCCCCCCACACAAAAAAAACATTGTAAAAGAAATGCGTTTCAATATTCTCTTGTTCTCTTAACTTGAGAGTTGGAATAGTGCCATTGCCCATTGATAAGATTGATTCAACTTCATCATTTATCTATTATTGTGGTCTCAAAATGATTTTTTAATCTCTTCTGAAAGATTATATTTTAAACTTTAAAATGAACTTGCTTTGGGTTATTTGGGTGTTCGATTGCAAAGTTACATCCAAATGGGTAAAAGGCATCGGGCTGATTAAAAAAAACCTATAGTTCTGATATATATTTCGTCTATTTTGTAGCCACTTCCGAGGTTTTCCTCATTGTGTGAATTGTTACAATAGAGGGATATTTTTATTCTGAATGAGCAATTTCTTTCTTTAAAACTTAACTATTCTGCGGAATATTAACAATTGTACAAAAAGGAAAAAAATCAACATCATAGGAAATAAGGAAGAAAAATAAATGACTTTATATATAATTCAGATTTAACAAAAATAGCCTTACTTTTTTAATACGGGGGAAAATGATGGCTCTTAATCACATCACGTGTGTAAAATCAGGCACTATGCTTCATATTTGTGATCTTACATCTAATGCATGCATGAGAACAGTAACTCAGTGTTGATTGCTTAAAACATGCATATTTACTTTAACCACTAACTCACTTTATTAAGAACATATGGCGAAAAGAGGAAAAAAAAACATATATTGGAAATAAAATAGTGTTGATTAATATTAAGCTAATACATACATGTATATTTCTTTAAGAATCATTAAAAGGTAAATGTTTATATGGGCGCGTGTGGTCTAGCGGAACAGAGCAGGACTCGTGATCAGAAGGTTGCCAGTTCGAGCCCCGCTAGTGCCAACGTGTTGTGAACCTGGGCAAATCACTTTATCACACTTGCCTCGTCGACCCGAGCGTATTGGGTAGCTGTTTAGGGGGGAATATCAAAACCTAAGTGCTGATAGGTCTGCGCCTTTGGTCATTGGCCGCAAATGGCCTATTTAAGGCGAAATGGTTATGACGATTCCCTTGTTATGGCGTAATAATAATGGCCAGCGCTTTGTATCCACTGGAAAAGGCGCAATATAAATGCCGGAATTATTATTATTATTATTATTACAATAGGCTAATTCTATGATCTTTTATTACATACATGAATTGTTCAAGTTCAATTCTGACATAAAAGTAATACCTAAGCAAATAGAACTTATTTTATGACTAGTATAGTTGGATGTTGCCTTAGTAACATTTTACCCTCAAATTTGCACCAAAAAGTGATTTGGTACTGAATTTTACCTAGTTAGTGTATGAGAAACATCAGTGTCTGTGCTCCATAGTACAACCATTTTAGTAATACATGTTAATCAATAGCCGAGTAGTGTGTTGTTAGAATTTGTCGTTTTCATATGTCACGCCTGTCACAAAAAACATGAACAATTTTTGCTGTGTTTTATTAGAAGGTCATATTTTGTTAGAAGGTCTATCTTCTATCATTGAGTTTTAATCTGCAAAGCAATATACAAATATTCAGTGATTGCTTATTTCTCCACTATTTCATCTCAAAATCAGTCACGCCTGTCACGATTCTACCTTACATATGTGGTCACGCCTGTCACGTTTTGTTTTTCATTATTTCTAGCTCTGGGAAGTAATCAAACTAAAATTAAAATGAAGAATAACAACAATAATAACATCATTAACCTTCTCACCAATATATCTGATATATATGAAGTGCATAATTCAGAAAAAAAGGTAACTTGCATCTACATGTACAAAAGTAGAGCAACTTTTAGGTTTTTAAAATATGTATAAATAGTATATTTACAGTAAAAGCAATTATGCTCAAATTTGCTTTGGATTGGAAATTGCTGGCAAGGAGTAATATACAGGAACCGGATTTGGCTTAAGGTCTGAGGAAAAAGGTAAATGCAAAGAGAAAAACCCTATAAATTGTCTTTATTTACCTACATCTTGACATTGCTGATTCTTATTTGTTGAAAATAAATCATTAGCCCTCGTCTTCCTAAGGTGTAACGTCTCCCCTCCCTAACGGATGATCGCCGTTTGCACCAAAACGCAAAAATAAAGCGACCCTAAGGATTAAGGTAATTGTTTTTACATGGTTTGCGGTAATTTTGATGAAAAAATCGGGGTACCACCTAAGGTGGGGTTATGGTATGTCGTCAAAATCCAAGGGTAGGGTGGTGGTTGTCAACTTGAAAGATTTGAAATCGCTATTTTGAAAAATGTCTGTATGATTTATTAGGAAACAACCCGACAAAAATCGGACATAATCATGTCCCCCCCCCCCCGTCAGGAAGACGTGTTACAGAAAAACGCTTAAGAAGATAGGAAGACGAGGATTAAGAAGTCAGAATTAAAAAAAAAATATGTATATACAGTTTATTTACGATAAAACAAGTATGCTCAGATTTGCTTTGAATTAGAATTGTAGCTTTAAATGTCAGGTTCTTTTGCCATCCAAGAGGAAGTTAGCTGATATTGATTTCTTTAACCAAAGCAATAACCTCTTAACCACAATTGAAAATTATCTATCGATCTCAACGCTATCAAGTAAACAAACATTAATGCTGACTATGCAGTGGGCAACCACGCTCAAGTGCTGACCATGCAGGGGGGCAACCACGCTCAAGTGCTTGGTAAACAAAAAGGTGTTCCTCTCTTCGTAGGTAGAGAGGCAAAATTAGTTGACTCATGATGGCAAAGTGAACCCGACATGTAGTAAAATCGGCAAGGAGTAATATACGAGAGCCAGAGGGAGTTACATTTTTTTTCAAGGAGTACATCCGAGAAATTTATGTTAATTTTACTACTTAAGGACATTGAAAATAAATCATAATCATAAATAAAAAAAAAAGTTATTTAACAACAGATTCTTTGCCAAAATCAAGTTTTTATTAGGTGTGCACAAATGTCACGCCTGTCATGAAATGATTAAGCCTGTATTCTCCAAGTTAAGAGCTACAGCTCAAAAAGGGAAATGCTTCCTGATTGTTTACCCCAAAGAGATATACTACAACATAAACAATAATCAAATCTCCCTCGGGAAAGAGATAGAATTCAGCATTGAACCACATTTTGGAAAAGGAAGTGTCAGTTTAGGTCACGCCTGTCACACGCACTTTGTGTCCCCATTTTAAAGACAGTGATCGAGTTAGATTATTTTTTTTTTCACTTTTTGCATCCAATATGGAATGTATGGAATAACATATGTGACCGTCCAGCCCAAAACAGCAGTAAATGCCAGATCTTGTCATTTTCACTTATTTAATTATTTGCAAAGACCATGCTTTGAGGATTAAAATGACACCTTACTGAACTTCACATGACTTCCAGAAGTAAAGTTATGGTCTGTCAAAGGTTATCAGGGAGTAAAACGTATAACTGAGATAAACGCGTTCAAAGATTAGTAAGCCCTATATTTTCTGTTGATTGTCTTAAGAATATGCCAATTTATATCACATTTCCTATCATTTTCTTGAAAAGAAACTTTGTTGGTATTTTGTAGACGTAAGCACTAGGATTGTGAATCTGTCAAAAAATAAATTTCGGCAAAGTATGACCTTCACATGTATTTTCACCTGTAGCGCAAAATTTTCTGGCATTTACTGCTCATACGGGCTGGACGGTCACATATATGGATGTTTCCGTAGTATTGCCAATAGATAAAATTTATTAGCTATTCTTAGATAAAAAAAAGTTCATGCAAAAGTCACGCCTGTCACGATGGAATTAGCCAATTGTTAAAATATTGAATCTGGTGCAAAAGATTAAAAGATCAAGTGTTCCTTTTTTATAATTTAATGACACTAT
>JXSR01S024227.1:0-14835 GCA_000969725.1 Ophiothrix spiculata
TGAGGCTTTTATAAAGCGACATTTCATATAGATCACAGCTAAAAATTATATAAAAAATCTTGAAATTTGCACAAAAATGGCCAATTTTTACTAAAAATTGACAATATATCTGATTTTTAACGTTTATATTATCAAAACAAAGGGAAAATTTCAATTTCCTTTCCTTTTCATTCTTTCTTCTTTATTTTTTGAGGGGGTCCGTCCCCCCCTAGTGAAATTTAGGGGTGGACGTGTCCACCGCCTATGATGCGAAGTACATTTCATCCTCTTGGATAAAGAACCTAAACTCAAGATGACAACTGCTATTGGCCAAACAAACAATTATTGGTCAGTGTAAACAAAATCCCAGAGTGCAGGGCTAATTGTTTATAAAAGCAACCCAAGCCCTGTATTTTTGTTTATATTGATACAACATTTTGTTTTGTCTATAAAGCATTAAAAGCTCAGCTTTCCAATACGGATTCCTCTAGGAGAAAATTTAAAGGTTATATGCAAAGAAGGTGAACACTGAGCAGTAACGAACCAATTAACACTAATATAGGACGAATACACAATTCCTGCATTGTTTTGCTTCCCAATAAAAACAAAAGCATTTTTAGAATACACAATACAAATATAAACCACTTTGAGTCCACTGTATTATGACATGCATAAAGGTTACCTGACCTGTGCAACCAACTTCTGCAGTGCATAGAAGTGTATAGAGTTAAAGCAGTATTTTTTTGTGTTGACATTTTTCACTTACCTGTTATTGACTGGTATTAAGTTAATTATATTCCAAATGAGGCTTTACAATAATGTATGAATCTCAAATGATATTAAAAGTAAACTTCAAATTAAACACTGTTTCTAGTCAAAAGTCAAAAAATATAAATAAATAACACCAAATCCCCATTGGTTTGCATTGGGACTGGCAACACTGCATAATTCTTGGGTAACCTTTATGCTTGTCATTTTTGGGTGTTGCTTGGATCATTAGTTTTTGTGAGATGGTCATTGAGTAATAGTTATTTTATCTTATTTTGCTGTTGCTTTGGTGAAAATTGGTTACTTTTGTGTTTAATTTGTTTGATACAGCTGAATTCTAGACTTTGGTGTCAAATATGCCCAACCTTTGCATATAACCTTTAAGTTTAGTTCAAGTAGGGTCAAATCAAACATAATATGTCACACCGTCTTATTAAAAGGTACCTTGAGGGTCCCCAAAATGAATATTTTGGTCTCATTTTCAGGCTGAGACTTAAAACTTAAAAAGTAACACCTTACTTTTGATTATCGGATGTTTGGTTGCAAAGTTCCATAATACACTATGCCGGTGTTAAGGTACCTAGATATTAGGAATGATTTTTTATACCCAGGACAAACATTATACACTTCCATTCCATTCCATCTTATCAAATTCAAATATTATATGTTACCGTTCATCTCAAACCAGCTGTAAATGCAGCCTTTTGTTATTTCCATTTTTTCAAAAAATCGCAAAGACCATGTTATAAATATATGGATTACAAGTAGAATTCCAGTTTACGCGATGAGTAAAATATGTTCCCGCTGAATGTGGCCAAAGTTTACCCCATTTGAACTCCTGTGCAAGGGGTACCAACCCACCACGTTTCAGGAACGTGTGACCCTCGGTCTTTGAGAAAATACAGGTTAACATATGGGTTAACATTTTCATCACAGACACAAGGTCGGAGCCCAATTTATAGCCCAAGTTTCATCAATTTGTAGTCAGAATGTATCAAGTTCTTTAACATGCGATAACGATTGGCAAAGAACGAATGATTTTAAAAAATTACCTCTGAATTCAATTGTTGTAAATTGATCAATTACACACAGACAACCACTATCAGTACATATGAGTACATGGCTAGTGGTAACTGTTAATACGGTATCCAAAGGGTCAAAAATGCTACCTTGTGGCCGTCACAATGAATTGAATAGCCCGTGCTGTGGAGCGAATCCTAGTGTTATTGATCCCGGCTACTCACGGTAGGCAGTCATGGTGTTTGTGGTTTTACCCTCAGTGTGTCGTTCAGGAATTTACAACAATTTAATTCAGAGGTAATTTTGAAAATCATCCGTTCTTTGCAAATCTGTATCGCATGTTAAAGAACTTGATACATTCTGACTACAAATTGATGAGACTTGGTTGGTGTGCCAAAAATTGCCAGAAAAACGTTTATTTAATTCATCTGCAGGTGTGTCAAAATCATGGGTAAGAACTTATGATGCGGAGTTTATTTCCGATCATTTTCTTAAAAATCAAACATTGCTGGTATAAGTTGAACGGACACATATAAGACATTTTTATACAGAGCCTACCAAGACAATTATTTTACACTTCCATTCCAACTTAACACAAACATTTCAACTGCAGACTTGCAATCAAACAAAACAACACATAAAACATTACGTCAATAAAATGTACTTAAAAAACCCGATTAATTTGATTTAATTTAATTCATATTACTATCGTTATTATTCTACAAGTATCAAAATCACTTATAAATCTACATCTACAAGAAAAAGAAATCTCACATCACTTCGTAACTATATTGTCGTTCAATTTCATTCCTGTAAAACAATTAACAACTCAGTGAGACAAATAGATATAAAAAAGAAATGTGAGATCACATTTATCTCATTTTGACCCAAACAATCACAAGATATTACCTATTAGTGATCTAGTACATTGATACTGATAGCTTTCACATGTTGTTAGTGTTATGCAAAAACATTTTTAAATTGAACAACAATACAGTCAATTCAGGTCTTTTAATTACAAAAGTTTATCTTGACAGTACATGTTAACATAAACCCTATCTTTTGAACTCAAGTGTAGAAAGAACTACAATTTTGTGAAATTCCCTTTCAAAAGTGTATTGGCCCATAATTTACTTGATTAGTTTTTAAGTCAAAATCAACCTTAGGGGCGTACCATTAGATTTTGGGGGGTAGCGGGAAGTTTTTTTTTTTTTTTAAATTCCCCCTCCATAGGCAGAAGAAAAAAAATCACCCCTGAACATGGAATAGGGAAAAACCCCAGTAATTTCTAAGAAAAAATTCCCCCGAACAGGACGCAAAAAAAAAAAAAAATCAACCTCGAACCCTACTTCCTGCTCCTCCTGGAAATCTAATGGTGCGCCCCACATTAAGAGAGTACAAAGGAGGTCCAATTTCACATTACTCTCATGACTCTACAACATTTGTTCAGTCTCCATTGTAGGATAAGAAACTCTATTTCTTTACATTTGCATTTTTGCAATCTTATGATATAAAAATGCCATGGACTTGCTAGTCATATGTATCTATTCTACTGATAAGTGTGTATGTGTTTTATATATAAAATGAGCCATTATGAACTACTCTACGATTGTTGTTTTTGATACAGCATTTTTTTAAATTTTTGTGAATATTACGGGTTAAAGAGTAATTTATCAGTTGCTGTAATGAAAAGATAGAATTGTGACTGTGCAAATCAACAAATTGTACAGTTTGATGCTTGCATAAACTATGTATTGAGTGATCTGTTTTTAAACAAATGATTCAAATATCAAGTGACTTTCAAGATACTGCTCAAGAATTTTTGCACGATCACACAGGAAAATTCACAAGCTATTGTCATGTTGACTAATGGCTATGGTATGTGCCACCTAATGACTTTAAAGCATAGACTGACCTCATGTTGCCGGTGTATTGTTTCCTCATATCCCTTCCCTTCTCCTTTCAAAATACCCCCAAATACAAAAAAATCCTTTAAAAAAATCGATGTATCTTAAAAATACCCACGTTTTTGCTTAAAAATTTCGCTGAAGTCTAATCAATTATTAATGACCCCCAAACCTCGGTCTGGAACACACGTCCGCCAAGGCGGTGGGCCGGCTAATTTTCTGATTATTTTGATAATTTTCTTAGCACTCGCTTGCAGTAATGTTTTAGATGTTCCAATAAAAATACACTAACGTGTTATTAATGAAATAAATAGCAAATTAGAGTATAATGTGATATTTTTGATTGATTTTAGCGACTTTGGTGATTCGCCGAGGAGGTCAGTCTAGCCTTTTGTGTCGTTGTTGCCACCATACCTGTGCTGTCTGTAAGTTCGTTGCAGTCACTACTTGATTTATTTACAATGGATAGAATATTTTGTTAATAGGCTTAAAGATTCATAGATGAGATCTTGATCTCTTTGCCATTTTAAAATCATGGCATGAGGATCACTTTGAGGGTATTCAGGTTTACGCCAATATATCAGATCAGTTTGGTGTACCATTTCCATAAAGTAAAAAGTATGTATTGCATGGTTTGTCAAAATAAACCTCTGACAAGTGAATTTGACTAGTGTGGACCTGAATAGACCCAATGTGAGCTCATGATTGCTAATGCAATAACTTGAATATAGCTTATGGCAATTAGACCAAACAAAAAAAGAACCTGTCTCAAAGCTTACGGACTGTGATTTTTCATTTGTATTCCCAACTTGGTTTTTTTATGATATATTAACAGTGTACGGTAAGTTCTGATTTCCATATGTTGACATTTCTCAAAGGCTAAGCATATATTTATGGTTACAAATAAAGTTAAGAAGTATTTTGTTCAAATCATGTGCATGAATTTGTTTTTCGTGAGGAAAAGTATGACTTTCCCCAAAAAAACTTAAAAAAAAAAAAAAAATCTTGAAATAAAAAAATTACCGCATTTCCAGATCACCCGATTTTTCAAAACAGCGCGACAGGTTTGAGACAAACTGTTTTTTATTTGGCCTTATATTACTACAACATGGTCTTATACTACATATACTACAAGCCTCTTAAATGCTTGGTTGCTTTACTATCTACACTACGCTTATTTCAGAAAGAAAACATGGTTGAGGAGAAAAAAGATGGAGTCAGGAATGGATGGAATCAGGAAGAGGTTCAAAGCAAAAACCAGCAGCTCTCAGTCAAATCACGACACAACTCGCATACTTACAAGGTATACGTCTCGGACGACTTGCACAATGTCGCCTGAATCGGACGAAAGTCTCGTCACTTGGGACTCGTGAAAGAAGTCGGGAAGGTTCTGGATATAAGATTTTATGAAAAAATCAAGAAAACTTTGAAATTAAAATTGAATACAAAATATAAAAACCATGTGTTACCATGGTAACACGGAATACTTACTAGGTAGACGCTTTTGACAAGCTGCACTATATCAGAGGAGTCAGATGATAATCTAGCTACTTTAGATTCATGGAAGAAATTGGGTAGATCCTAAAATAATGACAGAATGGTCAAGTATTAGAAAGTGAGATTCTGTTAAAAGATACAATACAATATTTTCTGGGATCAGTGCCTCAATATTTCTTCATTTTTCATGATCATGTTCTATTCTGATAGAGTGTCAACCACAGTGAACCATAAGGCTCATCCCTAAAAAATCATTTTGGACCAATTTTGAACCTAGTTTTGGCAATATTTCAGAAAGTAAGTCAAAAATCAAAAATTTTGAGAAATGCGTTCCTAGACATGTGTTTCTAGATTCTAAAAAGCATAAGAGGTCCAACTTTTATCTTTGCAAAATTTAGTTAGGTTGTTTACAAATATAGTGGCCCAAGAACAGGGGTTTTTGGACCCTAGGTCCAAAATCATTAATTTTGGTCCAAAACTGTCCTAACCATCATCTTCTACATGCAAATCCACATCTAGAAATGTATACTTTATAAAGATTTACCTATCGGTTGCTAAGTTACAAAGCATAAAATATTTCGAAAAATGAGGGGTTCACTGTGCCCTTAAGCTGAGAGGGAAATTTGATAAGAGTGAATTGACTGATGTGTACCAAATATTAGCTCTCCTGATCACTGAAAAAAGAAAGACAAAATAAGTCATGATGCTTCACTCTCCTAATCACTGAAAACAAGAAAGACAAAATAAGTATGATTAGGGGGGGGGAAGCAATAATTTGTCATTTGGTAGAAATTAAGTTTTTTTCAGAGTAGCCCTTACTTTATTATTCATAGCTGTGACAGAGGATTTTATTTTCACAATTGGGAGTACTCACAATACATAGGTCATTGACCTAATTGCTGCAATCAATGACAGGGAAAAAAAGAAATAATTCCACTATTTGACCAAGATGACAAATTAATTGATTTAATGACTTGTCCTGCTAGTCTCAAAATTTCATCAAGGTGCAGTATTGTATCTATTGGCAGAATTGCGCAGTTCTTGAAAAAAATTAATGGAGTATTGCCATTGAATGGGAAGATTTTGTCAAAAAGACACAATCCTGCACCTCGCACCAAAATTTGCTAAGAATAATGAGGATGAGATTCAATACAAGTTAGCAACAAAGCCAATTTACAATATTTTCATTTATTAAGTTTCCCCGCGTACTGCATCGTTTAACTCGGGCATAACACGTGCCATCGTCGGCGCTTCACAAGCACCGGAGTAAGCCCAATCACACGCTGTAAATACGTGCAACTTTCATGCAAACCACCGTAGCAACAAGCGTCGTACTCCAAAAAACCCATGGACGGAGAAACTTAATTATTAAAAATACTGTAGAGGTACGCCGGCGAAAGTTGAAAATGAGTGAAAAATTACAGAGAGGTTGAATTTATACAGTGAAAATTGGGCCATTTTATTCAGGGAAAATTGGGTTCTTCATTGAACAGTCTGAATTTCAAACAAGCTTTTACTGAAATCTGAAAAATGGTCCTCATAACTTTGGCTCTAACATTGCAACAAAACTAGGATTTACACAATTTTAGTATCATATTAAAGGGGAGAAACAAACTGAATCATACTGAAAATGGGGCTCTATAATGTGTGGCCCGGAGGCCTGAAAATGGTGGTCTTTACTGCTGGGCATAGTGTTTTTAATAGTGTTTTTATTCAATAGATTTTAAATATCTATACTGTTTTAAGAAATACAAAGACTGATTGTATATGGATTTTAACAGATTCAACATCAATCAAGACAAACAGGATCTTCAAAACAATTAACAACCCCCTAAAAAAAAAGGGGGAAAAAAACCCTTAAAATAACCATCATAACACAATATTTACATAATATTTTGTGCTCTGTGTTTCAATACTAACCTTGTAAAACCTGAATGGATCTCCTGCGCTATTTTCCACGATTCCAGTATCTCTACCGATAGCAAAGATGGGCAAGATACTGTGTTTCTTCATCTCTCGACTAAGTTGACTGATAGATGGGTAGTCCTATGCAATAACAAAACAAAGTTAAGTGTTCAGTTTAGTTCAAGTTTTATTTCCACTTTTCTCAAGTTACAGTCATATAATCATATAACAATTCTCAAAAATGCATGAATATTATATATACAATTTAACTTAACAGCTAAATCTTACACAAATGATGTAAGACAAATTTATTAGAATATAAAAAGACAATATTATTAGACAATATAAACTTGAGCTTCATAGTATTATAATAATTTGAATGCTCTAGTAGTTAGCTGAAGTTGACAATCGAATATGTAGGCCATGCTAAAAGCAAAATTGAAACATGGTGACCAAAAATGACTTCTTTTGAGAAAATCACAAAAAACATATTTTTTGGCCATTTGGGCTTCCGGACAAGCAAAAAATAACATTTTTTTTTTAAATGACCTCGGAATGGGAATTTTAATTTAAAACACCCACTCGGATGTTGCGCCATTTTTACTTTTTAGGATTTTGGCCAATTTTTTGATTTTCATGCCAAATAAGGTCAAAAATTAGTGGTTTTATTTCTTTTTAAATTTTTGGTCATTTTTTGACCTTATTTGGCATGAAAATTAAAAAATTGGCCAAAATTCTAAAAAATAAAAATGATGTCACATCCGAGTGGGTGTTTTAAATTAAACTTCCCATTCCGAAGACATTTTAAAAAAATTGTTATTTTTAGCTTGTCCAGAAGCCCAAATGGCCAAAAAACTTTTTGTGTGATTTTCTCAAAAAATAAGATTTTTGATCAAAAATCAACATCACCATCATGTTCCTTGTGAAAATTCCTTTTTGGAAATGTATACTTTTAATAACTTTAAGCACTTTGTTGAAAAGATGTGGTACAAAATAAATTTGCAAAAACGTAAAATTGAGTAACGTGCTTTCCGCCTTGAGGTCATAATAAAGTGTAAACAAAAATACACAGTACCAGCAACATTTACAAGCAATAGACACAGCTCAAATGTTTTAATATCAAAATATTTTGAAGATTTGCTAAAATCAACAAAAATTTCTGAGAGCTGGTATTTTCTCCATAGAGTTGCATGGGAAGTTGGCATAATTTGTTTTCACCACGATAATCGGACAAAGATCCTGGATGTAAACAAAACACCCAGACGTCGGCTTCTGCCTATTCATTGTATTTTTGTTACAATGAATTTTAAGAATGTCTTGATATCTGATATCTGGATATTATTAATGTGTCATATATCCTATGAGAGAAATACTCCCCCCCCAAAAAAAAAAAAATGCATTCGAAAATGTCTGCGTTTACTTGCATGATCGACATTCCAAAAAAGGAGAAAGACAAAGGTTGTGGTGTCCAGAGGTTGTTCCACTTTCAAAATACTGCAGGCACTTCCCAATCTTATTTTTCCTTGATAAAAATATGAAACATTACCTTACTGAATTAGGCCTTAAAAAAAATGTGTTTGTTTGCCCTCCGCAACCGACACAAAATTCCAAAAATTTGGGTCGCGATTTGAGTTTTTTTTTTTCTTTTTTCCAAACATGAAAACTCAATATTTTCAATGGAAAACATAACATTTAGCAGTATAAAGTCACATTTAGTAGTATAAAATGCATATTTCCTCTAAATAATGACCCACAATATTTGATTAAGCCTTCCATTGCTTGGCATTTGCGATAAAATCCATGTAATGACATCACTCTTTAAAATATATGTGATGAGTAAAAAAAAAAAAAAAAGATCAAACGATCGACCAACCCAAAATTTCTATTTTTCCACTGGAGGGCAAACAAAATTTTTTTTTTTGGCCTTAAGGTAACAACCATACTCCAGCAACAGAATGGTACTTTAACCGAGAATTAAAGCTATCAAGCTTGTAAGCTCGATTCTTTGCGTACGCACAAATTGGTGGAAAAATGTAAGATGCTTATTGCGTTACAATCAAGTAATATAAGCATGCAACGATAATTGGGTCTTCACGCAGCGTCGGACCAGCATGATCTCTTAACTAAGCTGAATTTTTAGAGTGCAAATGACCTGTTTCCTAACCGTACTTTCTTTAATCTATGGTAACAACAACCAAGCACACTTACCAGCTCAGTTGCCATGTTGTATACATTAGATGCATCTACATGACACTGCCCATCATTCCTAGTAACAATACCACCAAGCTGAAAATAGTCACAAACAAATCAAGATATTTTAATTAATTATTTTGCGATAATAATTACACTTGGTGTGGAAAACCCTACTGACATGTATTAGTTTTTGTTATATTTATAGTAAAGGAGATACCCTTGGGAGGGGGATACTTGGTATAAAATGGGGATGTGCCAAAAAATGAGGGTAGCAAAGTCACGATCTCTGGTATTTCAATCGGTCCTTTTTCTTCACAAAATGTGCTATTTTGAAGGGGTTTTCCAAACTTTGTGCCAAATGGTGCAAATTTGGGCAAAACCATGTGATTATTGAATAAATTGGATTCAGGAGATTTGGTATATGGATGGTTCGCTTTTCTTGAAAATTGATATTTGGGTGGGTGGTTTTTCAAATTTCGCAGAGGCACGTCCATACCCAAATCTAATTTGGTACCCCTGGAAGATCGCCACCCATCTATATCTGAAGTTTACCTTCCCAGCATTGAAGAACATTATGCCTGCACCCTATTGACACATGCATAGAAAGGAGCATATGAGTGTTGGTATCTTGCTTAAGAATGCTAGACATGCCATCTATAATATAGAACATATAAGGGTCAATTCGGGTAACTTCACTCATTTTCAAAAGACGTGTTGTTGAAATGAAATTTCTTCATAATGATTAGACACATAATAACATATAATTGATGATTCAGGGATGCCATGTATATCAAGGAAACATGTCATAGGTTCAAATCAGACATTGACCATTTAACTTACTGGAAAAAGACAAATCTTTTCTACAACATTTTTTGGGTATCTTCACTACCCATAGGGTATGTTCACCATGTCGCCACTAGTCATGTATATTGCAGCTGGGTAAATTCACTCATGTGTCGGGTTAGTTCGTATATTGAAATACGGCTGCCGATATCTCATGTTGACGATAGCGATCTTACCCACCTGAAACTGTGCCTGCCCTCGATTTTGATTGTTATATGCAAAATTAATTGTCCAGAAGTATTCATGAATATCAGGAATCCAAGTGATTAAAGTTACCCGACTGCTCGAAAATACCCGGATTGACCCTACTCTCAACGTTCCATGATTAGGAGTCGGAGAATTTAACTGCTAGGCCAAGGTTGATAATCACAAATGTGATCTGTCATATCATATCAATGGGTATCTTAAGGTCAGCACAAGGAATTTTTATAGGGGAACCAGTACTCGCCGCCATTTTGATTTTACCGCCGTGCAAATCCTATGGGACGGCAGCCATCTTGGATTGTCACTCATGGAGGGCGAGTTATGTTTCTCAGGCATTTTATGGCTCCGCGTGCCACACTTCAAGAGTCTCTGCAATGGATTAGCGGGAAAATTGATGTACTTTGGTCAGAGCAAGTCGTAATACACACTACTTGAAACGTAGGCACAGTTTGCTCGTAATACAAAATGAACACGCTGTATATGCGTCAAGTGAAGAATTATACGATCTGCCTGGATATCAGAAATGTTACCTTTTAAGTGTCTTCTATCATATTAACCATATTCCAACTTCCAAAACATAAGAAAAATGAACAAAAATGTGTTTTTTTAAAAACCAAGATAAAAATCCTCTCTCCATCCAAGTTTTCCTCAGTACAAAAACTTTAAACTATAGTTTTGAATCAGCTGACACCTTTACCAATTTGGTTGTTACTATGCAACCGAACATCTAATAACCAAAAGCAAGGTGCCATTTTAAAGCTTAAAATGTAACCATGATATCAGTTTTGATTTTAGGACCCTTACAGTACCTTTCAATATGACAGGTCATAAATGTCTACCTAAACAAAGATCTTGGTGTCCAGTTTGAATCCACTTACCAATCCATCCCCAGCTATATGAAATGGAGCATCGGTTGAGTACAGCAGTAGATGTCTAGCTCTATCCCTCCATCCAATTTTGTCCTAAATGGAAATATATACTGTTAGTTTGTATATCAAGTCTTCATAAAACTAGCATTGAAAATGATTAAAAGTAATCCTTAACCCTTACCCTCCTACGTACTACAAAGTACTACAGTAAGAAATCAAAAATTAGCCTAAGTCCGAATACGTCACAGACGGCGGATATAAATGGTCAAGAAATTGCTGCCCGGGCAGGCCAGGCTCGGTGGCTTGGCATAGCTGGACATTGGAACGGGATAGCGGGGGTCGGGGGTTCGAATCCCAGGGGAAATCGACATTTTTTCATGACGTATTTGGACTTAGACTGTATTTAAGCGTGCGAGAGTAAGGGTTATTTAACACCATCAGCGTGTAGTACATATGCATCACTTAACCCTTACCCTCCTACGTACTACAAAGTACTACAGTAAGAAATCAAGAATTAGGCTAAGTCCGAATATGTCACAGAAGGCGGATATAAATGGTCAGGAAATTGCTGCCCGGGCAGGCCAGGCTCGATGGCTTGGCATAGCTGGACATTGGAACGGGATAGCGGGGTCGGGGGTTCGAATCCCAGGGGGAACCCGACATTTTTTCATGATGTATTTTGACTTAGACTGTATTTAAGCGTGCGAGAGTAAGGGTTAATGTGCATTCTTAGAATCTAGCTGTCAAAACCTGAAGGTTTCGAAAAGCCGAAACTGGAGCCAAGGGATTTCCCACTCAAATTTAATTCAAGAAAATATACAAGGGTAAAGCTGTCTCTTGCAAATTAGATTTTGAATTTAAGTGTCTGCAAAACATCTCATCAAGAAATCACATTGGCATGTCTAGTCTAGTCAGTTTAAGTAACCAGATGATGCTAAAATAAGTCAAAAATAGTCCTCACATACAAAGATAATAAAAAATAAAGCACAGATGATCAAAAAGACAGCAAAACAACTGGATTCATACCCCGGGGGGCCACTTAGCTATAATGGTGTACACATGCGTGAACAAAGGTTTTCAAAATACCCCCTAAACACGTTTTTCGAGTAGCCTTAAAAATGACCCCTAAACAAGGATTTCGTGCCGTTATTACTTTCATTTTACCCCCTTAACAAGTTTTTCTAAATAAACACCCCTTAAACAAGTTTAAACCCTATGCCCTGAATAAAGTATAAAAAATTACCCCCAAACACGTTTGGTCGGATTTTGAAAATATACCCCTTTTTGTTGAAAATCAGTGTTTTCTGACCCCTAAACACGAAACGTACGGACCGTGCCTCTTGACAAAAATACCCCCCTTTTTCCGTGTTTTTTTGTTCACGCATGTGTACAACAGTATGGCTAAGTGTCCCCCCCCCAGGATTCATACATATGCACAAAGAGGTTTGTACCTAGTTGTAATTAAAGTTAGACATGTTTTAAAAGTCATCATTAAACCTCTTCTGTGCATATGGATTATAAGTGTTCGCAAAAATAAACCTAGTAAAGACTCTTCAACAAACATGTAAAAGTACTGAGTTAAAATTATCTATTAGATTAATTTGAGAGGTATTCAATAAGTGTGTGACCCTCGGTAGAAGAGGATAGCTTAAGTAGTTTTATTAAAACGTCATCACAGAGTTAAACTTTATTGATGAATATATGGAAAGTATCTGCTCTTGTTTTAATTTTACAGAATATTAAAACTTGCCAGTTTAAGATTTCTCATGAGTTATTAGAAAGTTTTTGATTTTCTGTAAAATACAAACGAGAGCAGGTATTTACTTGAAACTTTCCATACAATCATCTATCAAATTGAACTATGTTATACAGTTAGGCCAAAAAAGTTTGCCCTCAAGTCAGAAAATTGAAATTTTGGGGTGGTCTGTCTTTTTTTCCCCCTTTCTAATAAACTGATTGTGGACTTATCTTAAAGTTTTAAGGTATAAATGTGCCTCATCAGGGATATTTATGTTTAAGGGAACATATTTATAATGCTTTTAATAAGCCTTTAAAAAGGAGGTTTTTCTACTAAAATGAAGAGTTTTTAATATTTGGGCCTACTTCAAAGAACACCGACCCTATTTTTCACATTTTTAGGGTCGCTAGCTGAGGGCAACACAACAAGCTTTTTTTGACCTTATGAGAATAAGAAACTGCTTAGCCCCGGGGGCACTCAAGTATAATGTTTCAGGCAAAGCGTTACCACAGTTTTTCAAAACATCCCCTAAAAGGTGGAGGGTTCTGAAACCAAAATATACCCTTTTTCCCCTATTCACACTCTAAATCCAGATTTTATCAATACTGTTTCCACACTAGGGTTTGAAAGAGTACCCTATTTCTTGAAAATTGCCCAACAATTGCTGTTTTTGATACCCTAAACGGTGTCACCTGATTCACCCTTCAGTCCTAAAAAACAACCCTAATTCACCCTTTTCTTGGTCACGCTATGCCTGCAACATTATATTTGAGTGGTCCCTCGGGTGCTTAGCTTACCTCTGTCTGCCTTAGACCACAAACTTATTGAACACCCCTCTTCAATCTGATTACCCATCTCCTAACCGGCTTACCTTGCATACAGTGGCTTTTAGGGTCGCTCGCTGAGGCAACACAATTTTTTTTATTTTAGCCTTCTAAGAAACTGCTTAGCTTACCTTTGTCTACCTTAGACCACAAATTTATTGAACACCCTCTTAAGGGGCCTGTTAATCCCGGCAGTTTATTCTAAAACAGAATTTGTTTTTTCTGCATTTACCTTTTACTACAGACAATTAAATACTACAAAACAAAACATTTAAACTTATTTTAAGGTAAAATTAAAAGATTATTTTGACATTTTACAGTATAAAAACCCATGTGGCTGTTGGCGGGAATATACGGGCATAGATACGCGTCCTATATTTTGCGTTTAGGTTGAGTGTTTTGATGTGCGTGCCTTTTTGCGCGGCAACAAGTACTGCGTGCGCGGTTGAACGCGTTGCGTTATGTTCTTGCATGAGCAGATTTTTTGAAATCCCGCAATAAACTTGTCAATGTTGTAAACAAAGACCAAATAATTGAACATGGGTATTTTTGATTTCTTTCAATATTAACAAAAAAAGGAGCTTAAAATTGCATCTGACAGTTTAGCACAATACTTACCAATAATATCAATTACATAATAAGTTTTCATGTCCGATATCCAAGGTTTAGACCTCAAAATTAATGGGTTTTAGGTCAAAATGTGCTATTTCTATATTTAAAATGGGATTTCTCCTTATCAATTTTGATGAAAAAACATAATTTTTTCGGGAAACGTGACTAAAAAAACTTGAAAGTACAAGGAAAGCTTTTTGAACCATTATGTACAGTATATCAAAATCTAGGATCGCGTTTCTCATTTTTTAATTTAAGGTCGTAAAATCAAAGATATTCATTAGTTTCTACCAAAAATGATGCAGATAAATGTCGGAAACGGCACACTTAACTTGGTTTTCATTATATTTCGAAATATACAGCTTTATTTGAAAAAATAAAAAATGCGATCCTAGATCATTTTGTGCACTTTCCAAAAAACGATATGTGATAAAATGGCAGTAACAACTTTTTTAGTTACTTTTCCCGAAAAATGT
>JXSR01S024227.1:40088-51984 GCA_000969725.1 Ophiothrix spiculata
TCGCATTGCATTTTTGAAAAGTAAAAAATAAAAAATAAAAAAGCGCATATCGCATTGTACTTTTCAAGCATGTTACCAGAAACAAACTTTTTTTTGTGGCCTAACATGAATATTTTTTTCAGATGGATAGTCTTTTTTCAATTTGTCCCCAGAATGGAATGCTTATTGTTTGTCAGAATTCTCTATATTGTATATTCAGAACAAATTTCAGTGGCTTAAAATTTAAAAAGTGAAAAGAAAAAAAAAGAAGACCTATTTCTGCAATCTTCAACATTGATTAAAAACACATTCCACTTTCATTTTTCCTTCTCATCTTCTTCATCCCCCTTTCCTTTCCTCTGGAAAATTTTGACAGGTTCAAACTCTGCTCCTACGCCTTTTCCCCTTCCCCCATTGCATTATACCATCTAAGTGCTACATAAGGTTAAAAATGTAGAAAAAATTGTTGTGCCCTCTGCAGTCAGGTCAAAATTGTGAAAATCTGGGTTTTTCAAATCATGATTTTTATGATTTTGTCCATTTACGGAATTAGAGAGAGAGAGAGAGAGAGAGAGACCGGCTGGCCAGTGTCCTAATTTTTCTCTTGGGAGGCCAACACAACTATCTGTTATTTTTGGCCTAATGTGGGATCCAGATTTGGGGACATATGGGTGTTTATATCAAACACATAGAATGCCAGGCCTAAGCAACAAAAACCAAGCCTGGATAGCACTTGAATAAAAACAACATGCTGGCAAAAGCTATTGAACTTAGCAACAAATTTTATTATTAGCCCATGCTTTGTGAGAAAAGAAACTGGAAATTGTAATTCCCAGACATGGCCAAGAAAAGATATCATGAGTATCCCATCATGCATTGCTTCCTATGGGATTGTTTATATGGGAAATTATGTGAGTAGTTAGTGATGAAATGCCCATAAATCAAAGTTGATTGTTGTAATCTTGCATTTTGGGCATGTTTCATCACTACACTCTAATTCTAAAAGTTAAAATTGCATTGTTTTAAGAAATTAAGTTTAAAGATGTTTAAAAATTATACAAGTTTAAGCTGAAAATCTTTTAAACGTAGCTGTTTAAAGCGATTAAACCATTTAAGTATACGAAATTGCCCAAAGCTTTAAACTTTTTAAAGTTTAGACATAAATAGTAATGGCGGATCCGATCTGTATGGGATCGATCTCCGACTACCTGAATGTGATCATCACGAAAGGCGCCGTAATACAACTCAAGCTGTCATCTAAATCTTACAGATGTTGGCATAGATAAACAGTGATATATTTGGATTATAAATTCATGTCGGGATGTGAATATTTGCACAAACATAGGAAGATAAATGGACGATATATCATACAGCTTGTGCATTGCAGCTATATTGCACGCTATCGTATACACACTGCATAGAACAATACCACAGTACGTTACACATGCCACAATCTGTGTATTGGCTGTTGATTACTTGATTATGCAGCGCCTTTCGTGATCATCAATGATCAATGTGTGGCTGGTTGAGCCAGGTAAACACTATCACAAACGTGGTTATCATCACGAACATATTATTTTACACAGAAACAAATTCATATCCAATAAAAAACAGTTTAAACAACAACAGTATATGCTTTTTAAGCCATGGTTCTGTTTAAGGTTTAAACCAGCTACAGTTTAAAGCTTGTAACCATATATAATTTAAACAACTTATTGTTTAATCATTTAAACTATGTCAATGTTTAAAGCTTTAAAACTTCTGTTAGAAGGGAGGCTATTTTAAGCAACGAAAGTTAAAAAAAAGTTTAAGATTTCTACACTTACGAATTAGAGTGTAACTACTCGCATGACGTCCTGTACAAAATTTCCCATAGGAAGCAATGCATGATGGGATACACACGATAACTTCTCTTGACATGGCCAATGTCATCTTACCTAATTTATCTCCTAGATCTTTGAGATTATTTAAATCATCTGCCATGGATTGTGATAAATCCATTATATAGTATAAATCTACAGGAAAATCTTCTGCTTGCCGTATAGTCATCTGTGGTAACTTCACAGGGACACCTGAAAAAGAGAAATGAAGGAAAAAAAAAGGTTAAGTGAAATTTTGGATAAAAGCGCAAAATCTGTGAAAACCTCATACTGCTAAAATTAACAGAATGCATACATGGAATGCACATAGTAAATTATGGTAGTCAAGTTTAAAATGCATAAGGTCCTGAATTTGAGTTTCTGTAGTTTGAAAGTCGGACTTTTTGAAATCCCTTAAGACAAGACCGACCCTTTCCCGCTACACAGGGTAATTGTATACCCTCCACATTAAAGAATGAATTTCTGAACTAGTTCTTTCAGTTTTAGATTTCAGGAAATTTGCTGGAAACTGTCAACTCTATAGAACTGGAGTTTATGATGTCCAGTGCCCCTTTAAATTCTATCTGTAATGCATTCATGAAGCAATCAAAGATCACAAGCAGATAATTCATGTATGGAATTTCTGAATAAGCATCAACCATTGCACTTGATACACTGGAGATTTAGGTAGGCTTATTCACTGCCCTAATACTTTTTAAATGTCAAACTGTATGTGAACTGCTCATGCAAAATCTCTACCATCCAAAGTTGTCAACCTTGGTCACCATATGAGTCCCATCCTTTGAGGTATTTACAAAATAGAAGAGAAATTTTGGAAAGCTTGTACCCCAAGTCAACATAAAAAGTGGTATCCATGCAAGTTCTTCATTTTTTCTTAACTCCCCCCCCCCCCCCCCCCCTTTTCATTGATTTGACCCCCCCTTTTTGGCAAAAACTAGGACAAAATTAGCATAAAAATAACCCCTATTTCATGGTTTTCAAATACAAGATTTTCAGACAACCCTTCTTGTTTATGCAGTGAAGATACATTTTACAATGAGAGAAACTTAACATCCACAATGATATCAGCCCCATTACAAATAGAGATACGCGGGAAAAGATAACTTTCAAAACTCGGATTTGAAACCAGATTTGAATATGGACATTGAAATAAGAAATAATTGAGTCATGTGACTTATCAATCACATCTTGGTCATGTGACTAAGTTCCTGGTAAAACATCTACAAACTAATCCCACCAGTGCTGATGAAGAGTTCCTCAGATGAGGCTCGAAAAAATGAAATTCTATCGCTTGTGTGAATACGTTGCACACATATTTGTTTAAAAATGTAAGTGTTGTGGGACTATTTTACTGTTTTCTACTCATAACATGTAAATGTAATTATTACAAATCTCAATGTTATTAGAAGCCAACTGGATTCACTACAGTTTGTGGGGAGGGTGGCCGAGGTGTTACAGCATGGGACTCAGCAAAGAGTTACCGAGTTCGAGCCTCAGTCGGACCACGTCTCCTTGTTTCCTTGTTGCTCCGTAGTTCGTAAGTCACGTTAAGGCGTTGGTCCACCATCGCGTTTCGACTGCAAAATTCGGGTGTTATGAAGTATCAGATCCAGAATCCAGAATTTCAAAATACTGATTCTCTGAATATCCATGCAGTCCAAGAGCAGAGCCATCTTCGTACTAATTAACACTAAATTTTAAATCGGCCTTCATCGCCTTCTAATCGGTATAGATATTGCCTTTCAGACATTGTATTTTCAACCTGCGTAGAGCAGGGTTTTTGGTAATACTACAATGTAACTTTACTCCCAATGCTATCAATGCCTGATCTGAATAATACTGTGAAAAACAGCAGCTTCATGACTAAATGTTACAAACTGCTACAATGGAAACTCGATAACACGAAAGCGCATAACCCTTAAAACCGTGTAACTCGAAAGGAACTTTTCCCTATTGTTTTACATGTATTTTTCATGTTTAACACGAAAGAAATAGTACGAAAACTGCAGCCGAAAGCAAATGACCATCCCAACTCTACATTTTACATTGCGTTCTCGAATGATAACATGAAAAGCACAATTGCCGTTATCTTATACATTCAAGTTTATAAAAACATTGATGATTTTTAAAAAAGCATGTTGCGCCATCATCGCAAAACACCCCTTCTTGAAAAATAGGCGAGACCAAATGACCAATATGGCCGATTTCGATGTGTCCTGGCGCTGCACGGCTTGATTGAAGTTATTAATTTTGAAGTGAATGTGGCAAAATTTGATGTTTTAGGTTAGCGATAGTACTTAATACAAAATTTCATTGATTCATGCCTGTTTGTGAGATTTTTCTGATGTTTAGGCTTACAAATGCCACATGCTATAAGCCAGTGCAGTATCAGTATCAGCACCAGTATATACAATGCATTTGATTTTTATTGGCGTGATCAGTTAAATGGTTTACTTGAAATTTGCTTAACATGAAAGCACACTCTTGACCCCCAACAATTTCTTGTAAAATGAGTTTCTACTGTATCAATATTAACCTTAAAGCTCCCAAAGGTTACAAAAAGCTACAAGAGCAAATCACCAAAATCGCCTAAGTCCGAATACGTCATAGACGGGGGTCCTATATGGGCACGAAATCGCTGTCTAGGCAGCGCCCCTCGGGAGGCTTGGTATAGGTGGACACGGGATTGGGATGTGAGAGGTCCCTGGTTCGAGCCCCGGTGAAAACCACCAATTTTTGACACCCTTATTTCCGAGGAGAACGAAAAGGGGTAGGTAAGAGGTTAGGGTTAGGCTACATCCATCTAGCACTATACAGAAGCAAGCTTGCAAATATCAAATATTGGGGGCAATCCATAGATTTAGAGAGGAGATACTGCACTTGGTACCTTTTTTATTTCTGCATGGGGACAAAATTGGGGTTAAGTTTTTCCTGAAATTACGTTTCTCATCTAAACATTCCTTGAACCCAGCCAGCTCAATTTCAACTTCAAATGTATCCATCCCGTTTGAACATCACTAGGAAGCCTGGGAGTGGCTAGGAGATCTAATCAGTTCTGCATCCTAATCCACATACTCAGGATGCAACTAACATCTCGTCTGAACATCCTTTGGCTGCCTGGGAGTGGCTAGGATATCTAATCAGTTCTGCATCCTAATCCACATACTCAGGATGCAACTAACATCTCGTCTGAACATCCTTTGGCTGCCTGGGAGTGGCTAGGATATCTAATCAGTTCTGCATCCTAATCCACATACTCAGGATGCAACTAACATCTCGTCTGAACATCCTTTGGCTGCCTGGGAGTGGCTAGGAGATCTAATCAGTTCTGCATCCTAATCCACATAACTCAGGATGCAACTAACATCTCGTCTGAACATCCTTTGGCTGCTTGGGAGTGGCTATAAGATCCAATCAGTTCTACATCCTAATCCACATACTCAGGATGCAACTAATATGGGTGAAGGTCATCCAGAAGCGCTTTTGGTTTCATTAATGAAAACAATTATTTACATCAATTGGTTCTGATCAACACAAGATATTGCTTTGATATAATCTGTGTGCAGACTTGCGCTTAACTGATTATGCCACTGAAACAAAATTAACTTGTCAAACTAAATAAACCGTAACATATGCATGTTGCTGGGATATGCATCATATTGCAGAGATTAAAATTATATCTGATATAAAGGTCAAAACCTGTATATTTTGATTGTCCTTCAATATCAATACAGAATTGAATTGTAACTATTTGAAATGATCATTATTTTTTTTTGCTGGCCGAAGCTGAGTGAGGACAGCTTTAGTGACCAAAACTCAATATGACCTTTGACATTATATCTATATTTCCTTATTTTATTTATTTTAGCAGCAAAAACACTCATAATAAATAAATCTGTCAATATGATCAATGCAGGAGCAACAATTTATTGTATCTGCCTATTTATACAGAATTATATTCTTAAAAAATGATGCAAAAGCCAGTAAAATTAAATAACATTCTTCTTCGTTTCCCCTGGTAACAGCACCAAAATTTTAAAAGGTGATTTTGGATAGCACACTCCAATAAACAGCTATAAATAGTTCAATGTATGTCATCACTCAGTGGCCTTGCCTTCAGGAAAAAAATGATTGAAAGTCTTTGATTGGAATAAACTTATAAATCACTTGTTTGTTCAGTGGGGGGGAGGTATTGTTATTTATAATAGGCCTGATTTATAGTTAGTGTAAAAGTTTACCTATTAAACTAAAGACTCCCAAAAAAGTATCGCCTCGTCTCGAACGAATGGCTCCTGCGCAGATACGGAGGACGCAAACGTAATTTAAAGATAATGTGCACAAGCGCTGGAGTTTCAGCTTTTATTTGACACCCTATTTTTGACAGTTGACTGAGAAACACCGAAGTTATGAACATTTGAAACATGGTTCCGCCGTCCCTGTACAAACCAATCCCACCAGTGCTGATGAAGAGTTCCTCAGATGAGGCTTGAAAAATTTCATGTAAATGAAATTCTATCGCTTGTGTGAATAAGTCAAATACATATTTGTTTAAAAATGTAAGTGTTGTGGGACTATTTTACTGTTTTCCACTCGTAACACAGAGGTATCGGATTCA
This sequence comes from Ophiothrix spiculata, assembly GCA_000969725.1. Lineage (NCBI taxonomy): Eukaryota > Metazoa > Echinodermata > Ophiuroidea > Amphilepidida > Ophiotrichidae > Ophiothrix > Ophiothrix spiculata. Next base: position 46,563 of record JXSR01S024227.1, read on the forward strand.
AACCTCAGTCAGACCACATCTCCTTGTTTCCTTGGGCAAGAAACTTTACTCTAATTGCTCTGTGGTTTAAAGTCATGTTCAGGCGTTGGTCCACCTTCACGTTTTGACTCCAAAATTGGGGTGTTATGAAGTATTAGATCCAGAATCCAGAATTTTAAAATAATGATTCCCTGAATATCCATGCAGTCTAAGAGCAGAGCCATCTTCGTACTAATTAACACTAAATTTTAAATCAGCCTACATCGCCTTCTAATCGGTATAGATATTGCCTTACATTCATTGTATTTTCAACCTGCGTAGAGCAAGGTTTTTGGTAATACTACAATGTAACTTTACTCCCAATGCCATCATTGCCTGATCTGAGTAATACTGTGAAAAACAGCAGCTTCATCACTAAATGTTACAAACTGCTACCGTGGAAACTCGGTAACAGGAAAAAGCATAACTCGTAAAACCGCGCAACTCGAAAGGAACTTAAAACCCTGACTTTTCCCTATTGTTTTATCATGTATTTTTCATGTTTAACACGAAAGAAATAGTGCAAAAACCGTATAAGTCATAAGCAAGTGACCATTCCTACTCTACATTTTTACATTGCATTCTCAAAGGATAACATGAAAAGTGCAATCGCAGTTATCTTATACATTCAAGTTTTTAAAAAAATTGATGATGTTTAAAAATGCATGTTGCACCATCATCGCAAAACACCCCACCCCTTCTTTAAAAATAGGCGAGACCAAATGACCAATATGGCCGATTTCAATGTGTCCTGGTGCTGCACTGCTTGATTTAAGTTATTATTTTTAAAGTGAATGCGGGAAAATTTAATGTTTAGGTTAGCGATTAGTCTTTTAATACAAAATTTCATTGATGCATGTCTGTCTGTGAGATTTTCTGACGTTCAGGATTTTTAGTAAGCTTACAGATGCCACATGCTATAAGCCAGTGCAGTAGCAGTACCAGTATATACAATGCATTTGATTTTTATTGGTGGCGATCTGTTAAATGGTTTATTCGAAATTTGCTTAACACGAAAGCACACTCTTGACCCCACGACGATTTCGTGCTAATGAGTTTCTACGATATCAGTATTTAGCTACATCCATCTATAGCGCAACACAGAAGCAAACTTGCAAATATCAAATGTTGGGGGCAATCCATAGATTTAGAGAGGAGATACTGCACTTTGCACCTTTTCTTATTTCTGCATGGGGACAAAATTGGGGTATTCAGTTTTTTCCTGAAATTATGTTTCTCATCTAAACATTCCTTGAACCCAGCCATCTCAATTTCAACTTCAGATTTATCCACCCTGTCTGAACATCCCTAAGAAGCCTGGGAGTGGCTAGGAGATCCAGTCAGTTCTGCATCCTCATCCACATACTCCGGGTGCAACTAACATCTCGTCTGAACATCCTTTGGCTGCCTGGGAGTGGCTAGGAGATCCAATCAGTTCTACATCCTAATCTACATACTGAGGAGGCAACTAATATGGGTGAAGGTCATTGAGAAGCGCTTTTGGTTTCATTAATGAAAACAATTATTTACATCAATTGGTTCTGATCAACGTGTGTGCAGACTTGCGTTTAACTGATTATGCCACTGAAACAAAATTAACTTGTCAAACTAAATAAACCGTAACATATACATGTTGTTGGGATATGAATTATATTGCAGAGATTAAAATTGTATCTGATATAAAGGTCAAATCATGTATGTTTTCATTTTCCTTCAATATCAATACAGAATTGAATTGTAACTATTTGAAATGATCATAATTTTTTTTAAATCTGTATTTAGTAGAAGAAAGCTAACTCACAACCCGTATCTCTGTTCTATTTAACAGCAAGAATTTTGGAGGCTTAAACAACACAGACAAAACCGAATTCCAAGAAACAATCACTAGATAGGGCCAAAACAATAAATTATTTGGTTGTACTCCACAACTTTTTTTGAGCAAGTACGATCGGGTGGATTTTTTTTTCAAATGTAAGTCAAAGCTACACCAAATTATGGCCTCTATAAAGATGCAAATAAGTCTACTGTACCAAAAAATCTAATTACACTAGTTTACAAACAGTATTACAATGTAAACAAAATGAAAATAGCAACTTTAAAAATATTTTCAAATGATCAAAATTCTCAAAGAAAAAAAACTTTTGGCAAATCTGAAAATTAGCGTGGTATACTTTTGTACAGTTAAAACTTTTTTCCAGTTTCAAAAAATATGGGCTGGTGGTGGAGGTTTTTTTTTTGGGGGGGAGGGGGGATGGGGGGCCCTAGTGATCAATTTTAGGTTAATCAATCAAAATGGGATTTTTCGATCCATGTGATTGCTAAAATGTTAAGTGAAATTCATCCCAGCTCTGCCTTTAAAATATACAGAATGCCAATCATGCAGACTGCTTTTCATTAAGGAAAGGTGACGAAGATTGAGAGCAATGTAAGTAGCTACCAAAATACGATAAGAATCCCGCTTATGCAAGTCAATTACTACAAATTTGTTTGACACCATACACACAATTTGGGATAAGTGAGCTAAGTGGGAGAGGGAGAAGGAGGTGTGGGGGGGGGGGAGAGAGTCAGTGGTATTATGGGGTATTATTCAATTTTAAAAGCATTGAGGACAGAAATCAGGACTATTCCTTTCTGATGCTTAAGTATCATTTTGAGTGAATCTACTTGTTTTATATCAAAAATATGCGACTGAATTTGCCATCCCAGTTTTGAGGCCGTACTGGGAAAATCATATTTTGTATGACTTCGTACAATTTGAGTAACTGGGTTATTCGGGTAATAAATGTAAATAAAAAAGGCATGAAATGTGATCTAAAATATGCGATGCTACTTCTAACAAAATGAGTCAGAATCTAATATTTCAATTCAATATATTAAAGGTATAGGTTCCTATTTTAAGAAGTATATAATCTACTTTTAACTGATTGACCTTGACTTCTGAAATGAATTTTGTGAGGTTTCATTATTAGTTTGCTTGTTGTTTACTCTTCCAAGGCAAAACAAAGTATGCAACCCTGGGGATGAGGCTGTTATGAAAATACATAAGAAATGGAAAATAGGTATACCAATTAACTTTACACTTTTTGCTATATCTCAAAAACTACTTGGAATTTGTAAGTGAAACTTTTGATTTACAATAAAAATAAATATGGGCTTTCATTTGAATTGATCTAGTTTCATTTATAAAGAAAAACAAAACAAAACAAAAAACATGTAAAATGGTTGTTGCTGAGATATGAACATTTGATCATTTGAAACAACAGTTGTAGCAGGTGTAGAGAACAGTTTTTCCTGGTATCTTAAAACCTTTATTTTTTTAGCATATCTCACGTTTGGAGCTCCCTTCACAGGGTGATCTGGGGTATAAGACTTGAAATACTAATTACTTATAGAAATGCACATGTCTCAATCGGCACTAACATGTTTTACTTACAAGAAAACTAGGATAATAAATGAAAGTGTGTCAAAGAAACACATGTTGGTACAATCGCAGAATCTAGAAGAGTGGGAAGGGGCAGGACCAGGATATTGCATGATGGCCGTGTTATTAACCTAGAAACAGTTGGTTCAATCACAGTATCTTGGGTAAGGAGGGCAGAACCAAGATATTGCATGATCAGAAATTATATGATGAGGGTATGTCACAGAAACAGATGTTGGTGCAATCAAAAAACCTTGCACAGAATCTTGAGAGGAGAGTAATGGTTTATTCAGAGTGTGTCAATCAATCATTCAATCAATCAATTAACCAATCAATGATACACAGTACTTACATGAAATGCATACCCCATGAAGGAGTCTATTCGTACAGGGGACAAACGGCTTTACGTGACTTCCGAACCATGGAGCAAGTAGAGTAAAGTTAAGTTTTCTTTAAAACGCGCTATTCCTTGTGTATAGCGCGTGTAAAGACTGCGCGTTGATGGGCATTGATTGATGCATATCGAAACGACTCTGAATAAACCATTAGGGGGAAGGGGCCGGACCAAGGGAAGCATGCAGCTGGGAAATTTGAGATTCATTTTTAAACTTTCAGAAGATTGCCAAAAATAAGTTTTAAAATGGTCAAAGATGGTTAAGTTTTGGTAATATTAGATAAAATCAAAATTGAAGAAATTTTGTCCAAGACATTTGTTCTAACCAAAAGGTTGAAATTTCACATGTTTACATTTAAAAATCTTAATAAATGCTTTTCAAGAAAAAATTGTAAAAAAAAAGACACATTTTTTGGTATTTTCCCCCTCCAAAAACGCACATTTTGGTAAAAACTAACATCAGTATCATGGTCAGCATGTATATCTGAATACAAATGAATATTTGAATATAGCTGAACAATGCTAAATGTAATTGCTAGATGCAATAAATTGTTGGTCATCTTGCTAAATATTACTGTAAACAATACATAACATACAGCGAAGTATAACAGTCCAGTTAAAAATATATAAACTTGAGTCTGACGACAATAAAAGTGCTGATTGAAGATTCTCAAGGGAAATAAGTGGTGAGCTTCATAAAATGGTACCTTTTATGAAAACAAAACACAGTGTAAACTAAAATTCAGCCATGTTCACACTGTTATAAAAAGCTCAGATGTAAAGGGTACTGCAAGGCAGCTCAGATATAATTGGAGTAGCGACAGTACAAACAAACTCAGATGTGGGTACTGACATGAGGAATTTATATCAAGACAATTGTACAATAAGCCAATAAACAGTGTTTTACGAGTTAAAACGGTAAAAAAACATTATCAGTCAAAAAACAATGTTTATCGATAAACAGTGTGTTTCGAAAAACATAGTTTATCGATTAACATTGTTTTTGGACTGATAAACATTGCCTTTTGCGAAAAACAATGTTTTTCACTCGATAAACAGCAATTGAGAAACATGGTTTATCGATAAACATTGTTTTACGAGTGGAAAACACAGTTTTTCTCAAAAAGCAGTGTTTATCGATTTATTGTACATTTGGCTTGCCAAAGGAGTTATTCCTGGGAAAATCCTGTTGAAGCTTGGTTTGGGTTTGCATTGGGGATACCATACAACACCCAGATTTCTCTCATGATTTGAAAAAACGTGATGGCAGTAGGATCACATTGTGATATCCTTGATGGAACTTGGTAAAACTATGATGATTACAACGGAAAAGAATTTTTAGCAGGGTTCTTTCAATTATAGGGGCTTGAAGGAATTGTGGCCGAATGCTGCAGTTTGGGACTACTTGGACCTACGAATAACTTCACATGTGAACAAGGCTGTAGTTTTCCACCATCGTTGAAATTGCGTATATACAAGCTACCAGAGGAGGTTTTCAGAATATCCCACAATGCATTATTCTGATACACTTAGATATAATAGGCAATAATGGTTTTCTGGACAAGGGGCTCTTAGGAATTTGAGAATTC
>JXSR01S024235.1:2548-14980 GCA_000969725.1 Ophiothrix spiculata
AAATTTTCAACTTTGTCCGATTTCAAAGGTTAAGGTGTCAAATTCTTCCTCTTGGACCAGCAATCAAAAGTGTCAATGGTGACCCCGTTGTCCGACCTTTCCCTGTGGGTCAAAGGTCAAAAGAAAGGTCAAATTTTCAACTTTGTCCGATTTCAAAGGTTAAGGTGTCAAATTGTTTGTCTTGAACCAGCGATCGAAAGTGTCAATAGTGACCCCGTCGTCCGACCTTTCCCTGGGGGTCAAAGGTCAAAAGAAAGGTCAAATTTTCAACTTTGTCCGATTTCAAAGGTTAAGGTCTCAAATTGTTCGTCTTGGACCAGCGATCAAAAGTGTCAATGGTGACCCCGTTGTCTGACCTTTCCCTTGGGGTCAAATTTTTAACTTTGTCCTATTTCAAAGATTAAGGTATCAAATTGTGTGTCTTGGACCAGCGATCAAAAGTACCAATGGGACCCCGTTGTATGACATTTCCCTTGGGATCCACTCCACAACTGAATGATTAAGTAGGCGGTCGATACGCAGGCGAGACAACTGGTTCACGAACCATCTTGTTTGATATACTATCACACGGATGAAAGTGATAGTACAAATGACAAATGGTCATGTCACGTGTTACAATCTTACCAATCAAATGACTAGAATCTATCGATGAGTTATATAATATACAAATAATGAATGTTTATGAGTGCAATGATACAACTATTTTCATGAAGTGAAATCTTATGCGTTCAATTCAACAGGGCATCGGATTCCACCAAATGAAAATATTTGTTCCATTGCAAGTGTAAAACATTCTTTATTTGTTTTATTTAAATCTAAGTAGGCATTGTCATTTTGGAGATAGTAAATTTTACCTTCCTCTGTCCAGCTTCAAGGGGCAGGGTAGACCTCAACATCTTGCTCAATCAAAAGTGACAGAATATTGATTGATTCCACTATATGATATTAAAGTTATTTTCCGGTTCACTATGAAATTTGCAAACCTTTTGTGAAATTTACTTAGTGTCCACAAAGTGCTGTGAACCGTGTAATCACAAGAGTGAATGAGTTCAATGCTGTCATATTTCTGTCCAGTAACATCCATTGACAACCATTATGCAACAAATTGTCGTTATCTGGATTGCTGTCAGCTAATTTTCACGATTTCAGATGTAAAGTCCACTTCTACTGGAGACTGTTAGTGTTTCTTCACATTGATTCCTTAAATGAAGTTTTGCTCACCTAAAACGACAAATTTAGACGTGCTTTTATGCATTGTCATTGTGTATTTGCTGTTGAAATGACACTTTTTGGGATTAGATTTGTGGACGGACTGTATCCTGTTGAAATGACACTTTTTGGGATTAGATTTGCGGAAGGACTGTACTTAATATTCTATCAGTTTTGGATCACAACCCAGCAATTTTTTTTCCTATTAGGACTAGTAAGCTGTTTTTTAAATTCGAACTAGCGAAAATTACTTAGTGCAAAAATACTGTTTTAAGTAGGCAACAGAAAAAATATTGATTGGCATAAAACACACAAATGGCTATATATTCAGGCATGCAAATTATCAGCTTTTCAGTTATTTGCATAACAGTTATGAGAAGTATAAGGCAAAAAATCTAGCGAGCCTATTTTAAAATTCGGAATAGCGAGCCTATTTTAAAATTCGGACTAGCGAGCTGTTATTAAAATTCGGAACCGCAAGTCATTTTTAAAATTCGGGCTAGAGAGCTGTTTTTGATTTTTGCACTAGCGAGCCTTTTTTATAAATCGGACTGGCGAGCCTAAATTACAATTCGGACTAGCTGGCTGTTGGACTTGCAAGCCGTTGGACTAGCAAGCTTTCAGACTAGCAAGTTGTCAGACTAAGGCACAATACTAGGAGTGAGTGTAAAGACTGCCTATCGGTAGCCATCAAGCAATGTTGTAGTGATGAAACCGATTTGCTCTGAATGCACCATAACTCGCCCCTAGCTCCATGACTGTCAGTTGATAAAGTGGTTGCTTTAATTGGGTTAACACAGTGCAAAATTGTCATGTGAATTTAATGCAAGAAAGTCGTATCTGCAATAACTGCCCTAAGGTATATTTATTCAACACCTTGTCACAAAATAATGAACAAAATGAGAGCCAGCTACAATTATTTGTGAGAAATGCAAGCTTGTTGATACAATGTTCAATAATACCCTCCCTCCCACAACTTCATTGGTTTTCAGGTGTGCTTTTCCAAAATGATTACGCATTTTCGACAGCAGTGTATAGTAATGACCGACAACCGTGTGCGTCTAATGAGTGAGGTGATTACATGCATCAAACTAATCAAAATGTACGCATGGGAAATGCCGTTTGCCAAGAAAATAGCAGGTAAGGCAGTCATTGCCTAGTTTACAGAGGGAGAATCCAGTGTGTGTATACTGTAAACGCCAATATTTTCATGCTCAGTGATTTTCGCGCACGGCCAATTTTGGACCATTTCGCGCGTTTTTATTTTCGGGCACTTGAACATTAGGCTAGTATGGAATTCCTTTGCAACAATACACATTAATTTTCGCGGTGCATTTATTTTTGCGCTTTTTTCATTTTGCACAAAAAGCGCGAAAATAAATGTAGCGCGTAAAGTACCACTAATACAGTATGTGCAGGCTTGGAAGAAGACTGAAGAAATAAGCATACAATCATTGTCTTCCATAATTCATGCTACAGTATTTTTATTTATTAAGTTTGCCTGCGTACTGCATCGTTTAACTCGAGTGCAACATGCATGATCATCAGCATTTCACATGCACTGAAATTAGACCAATTACACTGTATAAATATGTACGTAAATGAGCTGACTTTCACAAAACCAGGGTAGCAACAAGCGTCTCTCTACAAAAACGCCACAAATGGAAAGACTAAATTCTCAAAAGTATAGGAATATTAAATACACATTGTAAAAGAGCAAATTTAAGTAAATAAATAAATAATGCTTCTCATGATAATTCATATAATAATGCCTTGTGTACTGGACCACCATTACCCATCATTTAAAACAAGATATTTATTTCAAGAGTGAACATTTATTGTTAATTTCAGCAATCCGCAACCTTGAGCGTAGGAGCTTAGAAAAAGTTGGCTATCTACAGAGTATTAGCACTGGGACGCTACCAGTAGCTCCTATATTAGCTGCTGCGGTCACATTTATCCTACACACGTCCCTGGGTTACGAGCTGGATATACCTCAGGTAAGCATTTATCCTATAATATACTTCCTGGGTTACGAGCTGGATATACCTCAGGTAAGCATTTATCCTATAATATACGTCCTGGGTTACGAGATGGATATACCTCAGGTAAGCATTTATCCTATAATTGGATATACCTCAGGTAAGCATTTATCCTATAATATACGTCCTGGGTTACGAGCTGGATATACCTCAGGTAAGCATTTATCCTATATACGTCCCTGGGTTACGAGCTGGATATACCTCAGGTAATTAGCATTTATCCTATAATATACGTCCTGGGTTACGAGCTGGATATACCACGGGTAAGTATTTATCCTACATACGCCCTGGGCTACGAGCTGGATATACCTCATGTTAGCATTTATTCTCTTATAAACAAAAAGTACTGGATTTTGGCAATGGTATTTCTTTCACTACTTTTTGATATTCATAATTTGAATCTTTATTTCTATAATCAACAAATAAAAATAAAATAAAAACGAAAATGAAACCAGCCAAGCGAGTTGAGGAAAATTGATACCTTCACAAAAGAAGAGTAAGAGTAGTAAAGTGAGTGGCTTTGTCTAAAACAAGTACTTTTTATTTCAAAGTGTAACATACAGTTTTATGTTAATTGTATTTTACAGGCCTTTACCTATTTATCTTTACTGAATGCAACTCGTGTGATTCTAGTTGGTACGCCATTTGCAGCCAAAGCTATTGCCGAAACATTGGTTGCTATGCCACGCATTAAGGTTAGTCACACTCATGGACATAAACTCTATATTCATTAGACATACTAAAGCAGTAAAATACACAATGACTTTTTAATTTTGTTTTTCGCGGGGGGGGGGGGGGTATTTCAGGTTTTGCGACTCAAAATCTAAGAGCGTGGTTTTGATATCCGGGTCTGTGTCTAGACTGAATTCTTACTTATGTTTTTGCTCAGCACTTACAGCTCTTTTTAATGCCACAGAGCAGGTTATAATGAACACACATGACAATTAAACTTGTGTCTAACTTGCTCATATTGAAACTGTGTGAATTTGCTCCAATAGATCAATCAATCAATATCAATCAATAAAATCACTTTATCAAACATATATATTGTATAAAAAACTATGAAAAACGGCTCTTTTCAATGCCACAGAGCAGGTTAGGGGTTGCCTGCATTTCATGGGCAAGTCATATGTCGTATTAAACACACATATCTGAGCTGCTACTCATAATGAACACATGACAATTAAAATTGTGTCTAACATGCTCATATTGAATGAAACTGTTTGAATTTGCTCCAACAGATCAATCAAATCACTTTATTCACAATATAAAACATTATATATATTGTATAAAAAACAATGAAAACATATAAAGCATGACAATGATATTGTGGGAATGGTCAAAAGACCAAAAAGTCCCGATGTGTGAGGGCTACTCCAGACAACATCTTGATAATGCTACCCTTGTCTGCTTATGAGTTCATTAGAGCTTAAGTTATACTCAAGGCAACTACACCAAGCATGTGTTTATAAGAGTCTTAAGCATTGCCGATAGATTGATACTAGAACACAACACCCTTTTGCAAATGCATTAATTTTTAATTTATTCATTTCATTCTTTATTCACACATAAAAATATATATAAAACATCTAAATAACAAATTAGAATATGAATGAAAAGGGTACATACAAATCCAGACAAGAGAATGGGGTGAAGAGGTCAAACCGATTACATCTCCATGTCTCCGCTGGAGTACATTGTACATTGAGTTGACTGAGAAAAGTTTGATTTTAATTGGAAAGTGTCTTTTGTGGTGACAATTATAGCAATTGCTTTTGTGTTTGCATTGGGTATGAATTCATCACCAAAATTATCAACAAAGAATTAAAGGAGCATGGTCCGATTGCCTCAACTTGTTTTCAAACTTGTTGAGATTTTGGTACCAAAATGTTGCTCATATTTTTCTCATAACTTATGTGAAATTTCACGGCTGAGTTATGTTCCATTTTGAAGATACGTTTGAAAATGTGTCTAATTATGGTAACCATAAGTAATTTTACACAGTAACATATAGGTGACTCTGAACTAAAAAATTAGCCATAAAATCAAAACGATTTGACCAATTCAGCTGAAATTTGACACTTAGATCTCTTGTGTGTTCTTTTTTTTTTATATGACATTGAGAACTAAATTTTGAAAAATCAGACCAAGCTCCTTTAATGACTTATAAATAAGCAATCTCAAGACAATTGAGCCGAAAGATTTGAGGTCAGCTATAGGTTAGCAAACATGTTAATGTCTTTCAAATACTGTGGCTGTCATAATGTAACCCTTCATTTTGAAATGTCTATTCGTATTAATGTAGGAGCTGTTACTCATGGAAGAAATTGAGCCAATTGCAAACAAACCCCACAATCCAGAAAATGCCGTTGTCATCAATGGAGCCACATTTGCGTGGGACAAAGAAGCCACATCGCAGCAGGATAGCAGCTCTGATTTGCATCCAAACGGTCCCAATGCAGCTGTGAGTCAGAAAGATGGAGAAGCTGATGTCTTACTTGAAGACAATGCCTTGCTTATTAGTAGGCTATTTGATCTCAATGTCATTATCAAAAAGGTAAGCGTATGTGACAACATTTTGTCATGTGAGTGCAAGAAAGTCGTATCTGCAATATAAATGGCTGCCTTTAGTTATATTTATTTAATGTCTAGTCTCTAGAATATGAAAAATCCCTTAAAATTTCTGTGCCATATGTCAGTGGTTCTTGAAATGGTTCTTCAGGTGACACCTTCACCTGGTTGAATCATTTCAAGAGCCACTGACCCGAGACCAGAGATTATACAGTGTGCGATCCAAAATAATGGCAAATGGCAGCTATTGCAGATACGGCTTTCTTGCACTCATTTCCTCTGTTTTGCCAGTTTACAAGTAAACAGGCTTCCAGGTAGCTTTTTTTGTCTTGCCTGAATATATAGAAGAAGTGACATACCAGTTGTTTTTCTATCCTAGTCGCAGCATATCTCTCAAACCATAAGGCCTATGGTAACAAAACTTGGTGACATGAAGGGTCTCGGGATAAACTCGCTCTATTAAACTTTTGGGGGATGCGGTCATGATCATTCAATGTCAAAAGGTCATTTGAGGTCAAATTTCAAAAAGGATCAAAATAACCACACAGATATTCAGATATCTGAACTTCTTTAACCATTCATCCTGCTCTCTTTACAATAAACAGCAGCGCTACCTTTTCTTCAACCAACGTTTGATATGTAGACAAAAAGGTATACCTCAAACTCTCCTCAATAGAGCTTCAAAACTGACCAGCAAAAAATAACCACACAGACAAAAAAAGATACACACACATGTCGCACAATCCTCAACAAACACATACGTCTCACAAAATGGCAAAATGTTTTGCTCCCTATTGACAAAGTTAAGCCCAGCCCATATTGATAGGTGCTCTGTACCAACTTGGCCATGTATATGTCCACCATCTTGGAACTCTGCATTCTTGCCTCAGAGAGTCTCCTATTTTTGAGTGATTTATACCCTTATAAAAATTGCCTACAAAAGATGACTTTTACCACCAGTTTTTTTGTGTGTGTTTGTATATGATCGCCAATGAAAGCCTCCAATTTTCAAAATCCCACAAGATCAATTTCAGACCCGTTAACCCTGTCACTCCGATAAGACGCCTGGGCGTTTCTAGTAAATAAAGAAAATACTTAAAAATTCACAATCTGTATGCTTATGTATCTTCAATATGAAGAACATAATACATATGAAATTTGGTATTGTTTATAAAGCTTACACTTCGCCCTATAATTTAAAACACAAAGAAGTACAATCCCAAAAATGAAACTAGAAAATAAATTCATTGACAACCAATGGCAAAAGCTATCTGAATAATTGTAACAAGGTCGAATTCCTAGCTTGTCATGAACTTAACTTTGTATGCAGTGAGAAAACCCTGATAACCCTTATAGGAACAAAACTTAAGTTTGAACAGCTGTCATTAATAGAGGGCATAGGTTAAATAATTTTCAGACCTCTTAAAATCAAGTTAATTGCCTTTCCATGTCTGAAAGTTCATGAGATTACCAACAAATTTCCAGCAAAAAGAATTTCTGTAGTGAATTTATAAATGCACTTTGGTGGAATTTGGAAAACCACTAAATTTTTGATTTAGTTTTAATGGAGAAAATATGGTTAATGCTCTGAGGATTTCCCTGTTGAAATCAACCTCGATGGTAGTCGATCGAAGTCTGAAACAGAAATCTGGACATTTCAGACATTTTTTTTAGGGTAAATTCTTTTAGGCACAGCTTTGCAGGCAACTGTTGTTTTAATGGTGTAGAGGCAAAATATAAATTTATTAGACAATTTAAACAAAAATCCATGGTTGGGGTTGCATTTACAAACAGTAGGACCATGCACTCTGAATTTTTGTTTATAATAAAGTTTAGGGTAGGGAGGGAAGGAAAAAAACATTATAGGAGGTATGTTAAATCACCTATTGGATGTGACGATAAACAAAAATACATAGTGGGGTTGCATTTACAAGTAATGGGCCCTGCAATATGGATTTTTGTTTATGCTGTCCAATTTTTGGAGTGGCCTATTATAGTTACTATACTTTCTTGATTATGATGGTGATGGTAATCCTGATAGAATATCCAAACCAACTACCCATTTCAAATGCTGTCAATCAAACCATACTTCAGTTCGGCGGAACTCACAATTCGGATACGTATCTGAATTTGGATACCCCGTATCAAAATTCTTATAACAGTATCTTAATTTGGATTAAAAACAGCTGAAACGGAATATCAGCTTAAATGAATATTCAGCTTCGCCGCACACCATAGCGGTATGTACAAAAGTCAATAACATTATCACCATTTGTCATATAATTCTAACAAAGTTTTGGCCAAATTATTTTGCTTTCTGTGATCAGGACATGTTTCGAAGCTGTTCCGCTGGAATTGCACAAATGGAAATGACATTTCCACAGATACATTTATCATAAATGCAAGAAAGATTTTCAGCATGTACTTGCCAGCTTGCGCTATCGTTTTGTTACCAGCGCAACAACAGGCGTATCAGAATTCGGATACCCCTCCATATCCTAATTCTGTACGTGTATCCGAATTTTGATACATGGGTATCCAAATTCAGATACGTATCCGAATTGTGAGTTCTGCCGAACTGACTTTATAACTATTGTTTCCATATTGCAGGGCAGCCTCCTTGGAATCTGTGGCAGCGTCGGCAGTGGAAAAAGCTCCTTCATTTCAGCAATGCTAGGTCGTATGGTGAAAGTCGGTGGCAGTATAGCATTAGATGGCTCTCTGGCTTATGTCTCACAGCAGGCTTGTGTTTTCAATGCAACTTTAAGAGACAATATTTTGTTTGGTGAAGTTTATGAGGAGGAGAGATATAACCGAGCTATTGAAGCGTGCAATTTGCAGTTTGATCTTGAGATTTTACCGCAAGGGGATCAGACAGAGGTGAGATATGTTTGCTGTAGTAAATAACAGTTGTAATATTTATTCAAATCACTTGCAATTTACAAACATAATCAAATTTACATAGTCAGAGTATTAATTAAGACAAAGTACAAAAACAAAATGCAAGCAATTTAGGAGAAATGAATGGGCTTTAAAATGATACCCAAAACACATAAGTGCTCGATCACTTATCCTGTACATTTGATTAAAATTATATAAACTACATTTTATGGAAAACAACATGAACATATTTTCAACTGTAAGAATCTAAGAAGAATGACCTACATTTAGATCTGAAAACAGAAATATCATGACAATTTTAATGTCTGAAGGAATTCCATTCCATAGTCGTGGAAGAGACACGGAAAGAGAATTGAAAAATAGGAGGTTCTTGCAGTTAGGTGTAACAATCTAGAATTATTTACCCTGCTTTTCTGAACCAATTGGCAAAAAGACTCTGGTAATAGTCTATGATCTTCTGCTCATTTCTGCTGGAATTTCCCATGGTCAAAGAAAGTAGTTTACTGCCTATACTGGCCTTTAACTCATAAATCTTTAAGGATACAATAGATGTGATGCAAAAGGACTTATTTTTACTAGATGAGCTTTAGAGGGGTGGAAAAAGTGTGCTTTGACCCCAGAATCAAATTAGGGACCTCTCACGTCCTAAAATCATGTCCATCCATAAGCTATACATTGAGATATATTGCTCAGGCAGCAATTTGGTCCCTGCACTTAACCCTGTCTTTACCCCTACTGCCTATGACTTATTGGTGATTTTGTTGATTGAGATTTAGAGATATGTGGATCAATTTGGCTTACAATTTTCATGTTCACCTTAAACAGATTTTGTAAAGTTTTCCATTTCGTGAAAAAGAATTTAAGATTCTTGTCATACAGTGGTCACATTTGATTGTGCAAAAGTGCAATTTTCTGTGAATAGTGAAAATAGGACAAGGCCTAATGTAATACTAGGCAGTTTAGGGTACCAGGGATAATTCTTTGTTTCTAGCTAATGTACCATTTTTGTCCCCGCTGAACGAGTTCGAAAAGGGGACTTTAAAATGGGCTCCGTCCGTGTGTGTGTCCGTCCGTCCATGATGTAAATTTTAACCCAAATGTTAACCTACATTTTCCCAAGAGACCCATCCACCAACTTGGTAGGTAGGTGCCCCTTGACCGTCCAAAGACCGAGTTTGTCAGGGGGTCATCAGGGGTCATTAAAGGTGCCCGTAATGAAAATGTTAACCAAAATGTTAACCTACATTTTCTCAGAGAGGTAAGAAAAGTTTTGAATATGAAACTAATATTAGTCAACTTAAGAATTGGAGATGATTTGTTGGGATGAGACTGTCATGAATTGCTTATTTAACCCTAACTCCCAAATGCTTAAAACTATCTAAGTCCGGATATGTCATACAAAAATTTCTCATTTCCCCTGGGATTCGAACCCCTGACCTCTCGCATCCAAGTGCAATGTCCAGCTATGGCAAGCCACTGAGTATGGACTGCCATGGCAGCACTTTCTTACCCATCTGTCTATGATGTATTTGGACATAGGTGAATTTCTTAATTTTTGCTTGTTGGATTTTGTTGGACTGAGGCGGGTTATAGAGGGTTAAGTTTTAATTTTTTTGAACTCAAGATTATCAGTTTCCCATTTTTTTTTATCATTTAAAATGTGTATAGATAAATCCTAGGAACACTATCCCTCTCATAATAATTTATTGGACAATTTAAACAAAAATCCATGGTATGGATTGCATTTACAAACAATGGGGCCCTGCACTCTGAATTTCTGTTTAAACTGTCCAATAAATAATTTTTTGCATATAATATTACATTGAGTTGTTTCCTTTTTAGATCGGAGAGCGCGGAATCAATTTGAGTGGTGGTCAGAAACAGCGTGTGAGTATGGCGAGGGCGGTGTACGCTGATGCTGATATCTACTTATTAGATGATCCGTTGAGTGCCGTGGATGCTCATGTTGGCCAGCACATCTTCAGACACTGTATCAAAGATGCCTTGTGTGACAAGACCGTCATTTTTGTCACACATCAACTACAGGTGTGTATTCTTCATTACTATACCTCGTCGTCATTGTTCTACGAGTCATGACTGACCCTTTTGATGTCTTTCCAACTGTGCAGATCTTGAGCAAAACGTTAGGCTGCAGTGACAGATAGGCCAGTATATTCTCTAATGCAATTTATCCAGCAGGTTATTTGCAAATTTTTGTTTTTGTTGCAAATTATTTTCTGACATAATGGGGTGTACCTACTTGACAGCTGACAAATTCATTTGTTTTGTGTTCTCTCCAGGAAATTCTCAACATCTTTCTCCAACACCACATTTTGAAGGCTTGGATTTCAAAGACCAAAGTAAAATCCATATATTAATATTTATAAAAAAATATTAATTAGTCAACCACAAAATATAATTGGTTAGTTTCAGTCATTTTCCTTCCTCAAATTGTGTATAGCGCACACAGATGAAAAAATATGAAATTTATCGCTGATTCGTTTTAACACCCCATATGCACTGATGATGTTCAGTTTTAATACTGGATAAACATTTGATGAATGTGCTAGCAGTATTTAATGCTGGATTGAAATTTGATGGAAAATAAGCCAATATAAAAGTGTGAAGGTTTTTTTTCTTTGTGGACATTGTGAAACTTGCTGACCTCTCAGTATTTCATACATGCGTGCAATTCCGTCCGGTTCATGCTGAGTTGATCATGTTCAGATCCCTCCTTATCAACACCTGTGACTAATTCAGTTTAGTGACTCACACCCTGGTCACATAAGCTGCAAGAAGCCGCAACGCCGGTATGACATCGGTATGACACCGGTATGACACCGTTGAATGATTGCGATGCCCGGTCGGACACCGATGGTTATGTGACCTTAACTGAAGACATCATATACAAACTGCAAGGTTTTAACTCGCAATTAAATTCTTGTGGCATGCTTCCGGCGTCTCTACGGCACACAGACACCGTCCGGACACCGCCGGTGTCCGATCGCCGTCTGCTGAATTTATGCCGTAAACACATCGTAACCTCGCCGCAAGGTTATATGACCAGGGTTTTAACAACGAGACTGAGATGCGACACATGACGATGCATTGACTTTAGAAATGCTCCGACTGGTTTGGTGCTAAGAAGTAGCTGGGTTATTTGCCGAGAAATAGTCACATGAACCCAACACCTCAGGCTCAGTAATTTCAGCCACTTCCCGCTATGTATTTGTATTCTAGTTAGGCCTAAAAATTGTTTGACTGCCCTTTCTTGACAACCCCCAAAATTGAAAAAAATTGTGTCAATATCTTTTTTTGTATAAAAATGTCCATTTTAGAAGTTTTGTGGAGGCAAACTTGTAGATTGTAGCATTCATATCTGCAGCCTAAATTAGTGAGTTCACGTTAGACAGTCCCATGTGGTAAAGTTACCATTACTGTAACATGTGCGAAAGTAACAAATTATATTCTATATAGACTTACCTGTTCCCATAAAATTAGTGGCTAACCGTTGTTGCTTGGAAGCTGAGAAAAAAAGTCTATTCATTTATTTGACTTCAACGATACAGATTTAAGGAATGAAATTCTTTATATGCAAAAGGTCCTCCATTTATTCCCATCTGTGACATCATTATTCCCAGTGATTATTAGTTGCACCGTCTCGTTGCAGTTTTTATGCGATTGTGACTATATCATTTTGATGCGAGAT